>JACXVL010000284.1:31384-49383 GCA_014898675.1 Athelia sp. TMB | reverse complement strand
ATGATCCCCAAGGTATAACCGAGGTATCTAATCTAATGATCAATAGATCCGATGGTGGACTAGTATGTGAACTGTACAGGTTCCCACGGTTGAAGTATATAACTGAGACCGTGATGAGAATACGTCTACCACTGTATGCGATAGAGTGTGATATAAAATAGTGTAAAATATAAGGAAAATGGAAATTTGTGACACCTTCAATCTATTCAAAAGGCTTGAATTTTGGCTCCCTATCATACCTGAGGTTGGGGCTTCGTCAACGAAGCTCAAAAATGTTGTTCGCGCTACACCACCTGTTCCCGCCAGCAGTCGCCGAAAGGCTGAGCCAGCTCACCTCGACTTTGCGCTCATCCGTACTGCAGAGCAAAACAACAGGACCGCCGGCTCAACTTTGCAAGGTAAAGCATTTCATTATGTTGATTTTAAGCTATTTGCTTACCAACTATGTCTAGGCCTTCGTGTCGGCCAGGTTCGTGTAATTTTCAAGCTGCCTGACGTCTATCGCGTCACCACAACACACCCTCTCGCCTATGTAGAATGGTTTACCCCTTTCGGTGCTCACGTCCATGCACCATCTGACCTTCACGCCGTGACACGATCTACTCGCATGCATCATCGTTACGCTGAGATAGTCGAAGTGGACCGTATCGTTCGCAACTGCCACCTCATTCCTAAGTTCGGTCGGGTGATTGATCTCAACTGGACTTCGGATAATGTCATTGAGTTATGCAAAACATTCTATATGAACCACTACATAGACTACCATTTCTTTGTCATGTTAAAAGCTCGTCTTACTGGTTGTATATCTATGTAAATTTGAATCCAATACTCATCTATGGCCTCTACCGTGCGAGATGTACTTAATTTTGGTGTGTGTGTGACGCGCGTCATGCACACGTTCGCCACTTTCGTGTCCCTAGTGACTAGGGACACAAAAGTGGCGCTGCCCGGACAAGTCCGAGGCGAAATTATCACATCCATCACCAACGACATCTTAGATTGATGAATAACATATTTCGGCAATGCTCCAGACGCTCTGAAGCTCCTGATACTCTGCTGATGCTCCCTGGCTCTAGAGCACTCCGCGAGCAGACCACATCTCCCGGAGCAGTTTGAGGCCAGAGTGCGTTTCCAGATGTGGTTACCGAGTTTCAAGGTCCGCATTGTGTGTTGTACTTGACTTGAGAACAGCGCTGACAAAGACTAGGAACGGTAAAGCTGGCGCACTTTTCCGTCAAGGAATATTTCATCAAGCATATCACCAACGAGCAACTTTCACACATGATCATCACTCAAACTTGCCTTGCGCAACTTCTTTACTTCCACGGGCCAAGTGTTATTGATTGGGAATGCCTAGGATCTAATAGTATCAATTATATCAACTCCTCGTTCCCCCTGGCTCAGTATGCGGCACTGAACTGGGTCTCCCATTTTCACCACTGCGGCGGAAGCTCTGCCGATTATCCTCATCTTCACCAACTGGCAGTAAAACTCTTCGCCTCGCCATCGACAATTTGGAGCCACCCGCTCCTCAGCTGGGTTCGAGTACTGAACTTGGCTATCAGGGATAATGGTAGTCTGAGATACAAGGATAATGTTTTGGGCCATACCCTTCAGTCTTACGAGGATGCACGAGAGCTGCCTCTAGATGCCTCATCCCTCTACTATGCTTGCTTCGCCGGCTCGGTCCAAGCTGTGCAGCGTTTAATCAGCAACGGCGCGAATGTCAATTCGGTGGGCAGCGAAGCCTCGACCAGACCGCTCCTTATAGCATCTGAGGAAGGCCATCTTGAGATCACCCGGATATTGCTAGAAAAGGACGCCGATGTCAACGTCAAGGGAGGGCTCTACGGCACGGCGCTACATTCAGCATGCGCGGAAGGTCGTCTCGAGCTCGCCACACTGCTGCTGGACAAGGGAGCCAATGCCGACGCTGTAGGAGGGTACTGCACCGGCACATTGCTGCAAGAAGCATGCACGCAAGGTCGTCTCGAGCTCGCCACACTGCTGCTAGATAAGGGAGCCAATGTCGACGTAGTGGGAGGGGAATACGGCACGGCGCTGCAGGCAGCATGTAGCAGAGGCTATTCCGGAATCGCTGCTGGACAAGGGAGCCAGCATCAACATTGTGGGAGGGTTCTACGGCACGGCGCTGCAGGCAGCATGCGCGGGAGGTCGTTTCAAGCTCGCCACGCTGCTGTTGGACAATGGGGCCGATATCGGTGCTATAGGAGGGAGATTCGGCACGGCGCTGCAGGCAGCATGCAGCAGAGGCTATTCCGGAATCGCCACGCTTCTGCGGGAGCGAGGGGCTATCTAGCCTCCAGAGGACTCCGACTCTCAATCAGACGCCGGGTCTGGATTGGAAGTGTCTGAATGAGACTTTAGAACTAGATTTCGAGGACTCATTGGGCTCACCGACTCGCTAGGCTTGCTGGGTGGCGGCACTTGACAAAGGGGATCATCCTTGGCAGTGCTATTAAATATAATAAAAACCAGATATTCGATCCCATCTGGGCTACTCAGCGGATTAGATGTTTCAAACTGAGGTAGAGTACTGAAGAACTTGAATTGCAGTGGCAAATGGAACACGCTATTATCGCCCGCGTAGGGCACACATTGTCGCCGGGACGGAAGTGACAGCAGGGGAAGCATGCTGATGCTTTGGGTCTTCATAATCAATGATTTACGAGCTAGTGGTGTGAGCAGCGAGGACTAGTGAGTGTTCTCATTGCGGTTGGCAGATGCAGATGCAAGGCGACCAAGATCCGCAAGCTTGCCGCTTCCGATTCTGACGAGAAGGGTCAGTCGCCCTCCCTCTCCTCCACATTCTCCTGTCCCCTCGGTACTTGCAGTGGACCTAGTATGCTAAATAATTATATGAACAGCAATTGCTAGTAACCCTTAATGGATAAATGACACCTGTAGGTGTCCTTGTAATTAATTATCACCCATGTTGTAGCTGTCCAGTTAATATATTATTCATTGCTACAGCTGCTCATCGTAATTAATTATTCACTACTAGTGCTACTGGCCCAGTGGGGCATGAGCCGGGTTGGCTGCTGGTTCTGGCTGCTTACACGGCCAGACCCTCGTTTGGCTTGGGGCCATATTTGGTCGGGATAAACTTGGGATCAGTTTCCGAGGATATCCCATGCTTCATATTTTATAACCCAGGCTCAAATTTCTCAAACTACTGTTTCGCTTAAGTGTTGATCAATCCCATGGTGATCCAGTCCCTAATTTTGAACCGCGCTTCATTGTTCGGATGTCCCTGGGCCATATGCCTCTCTAATCCGCCCGAAGCAATCATGTATGGCTGTGCCTTGCAAATTTCGAGCTCAATCAGGCAAGTCATGTGGCTGCTTCGAGTGCAAGACAGGGGCTCCAGATTCTCTCACTGGCTGCATTTCGCAACACACGTTCAATGTCGACAGATCCTCCAAATCCTGCATGTGTGTACCTCATTGATTATTTAATTAAAATCCGTGAGATCCTGAGTGTCGGGCCACAGATTGGTCAAGAGTTGCAGGTCAAGCACTCTGGACATGTAATCTGTGTCTCGACGGCCGCCAAAGACCATATCGCCGGCTTGCTGAACACGAACGAACTCTGCAGCATCAAAATTTGCTGTCCCAACGCCTCAGAGATGATGCTGAAGCCCCACGGGCAAGTGCGCCGCCCCTCCCGATTGCAATGGTGGACAGTGCAACTCGCGCACTCTTGCAGTCAATGATTGGGCCCATGTCCAGTGAATTTTTGAGCAGAGACAGCTCTGGACCTCCCACATCTCGGTCACCTTCCCCGGCTCAACTCGATTCAATTGAAGGGTGGGGTCTCTTTTCAGCCGGCGACGCCACCCATCTCAACCGCTCCGGCGAAGAAGAGGGTGTGGCATTAATTGCACAGTCTTTGCTCGCACGGTTGGACGAATTGTCGGATGAAGAAACAGATGACGAGCGGTCGGAGGAGGGTGATGGGGAATGCCGCGAGCCAATAATATCAGGTACGCACCCAGTGAAGTGTTGAACATTGCCACTGATCTATATTCGAGGCCATGAATCAACATCTTCACTTGGGCCTGAGCCCCCACGCAAGCGAGCTCGGGAAACGGGGGACTCGACCAATCCCACCTTTAAATGGTTTCCCTGGCATGACAAGATTGTACGCTTTGATTTACTATTTCCATGAACTTACTAACTACGCACCATAGACCTGTACACTGGATATATTAATGCACTTACCACGCGAAGTTTTTTCTCAACGCCAGCTGGACCTTTTCCTCTGGCTCCTGAAAGTGAATGATGTTGATGACGTGCCGTCCGTGCGATCTATGCAGGCTTTGAATGCCACACTTCAAAAAATGTGTGGTGTTGATAGTATCAAATACAAGGGGACCCTAGGCCATACATACTACGTCAACAATCTGTCTCAAATTATTGCCCAGGTACACAACTTATTCCAAGCACAAAAAGAAAACCACTGATACGTCTGCCGCTAGGAAATGGCGAATCCAAAAGTGCGGCCACATCTCCGCTTCTATCCTGAGGATAATGGAAACAATATATCGGAGGCTCGACATGCGCGTCGGTGGCTGCACGAAATGGATGATAGTGAACTCTCGCCGATGGCGAGACTCGGCTCCCCTGATTACTATCGCGACTTCTACATCCACGAGCCAGCACAACTGCAAAATGGGGAATACTGCATACCTGTCCGTTGGTTTCAGATAGGTGAAGTTCTGTTCGCAAAATGCTGGAAAATGGAGACCATGGCCACCGACTACGGCTACGGCTGGCGAGTTGTTCAGTGTGACGATTATACTGTTTCTCATGCCGAATTCCTCAAATGTTTTCCCAATCTCTGTAGTGACACGGAAAATGGCCGGTCCGCCGTACCTCATCCATCTCGCATTTTTGGTATGACAGAATTTATATTCAGACCAGTTTAAATCTAACTACCCTCTCACAGACTGCTTAAAACCCGACACGCAAGAACATGCTTCGTGGACTTTCACCAACCCAGTGATTGGTAATCGCTGGAGGGCTCTTGCGAAAGGCCATCAAGCTCTCGCTTTCCCCATCTGGATGTACTGTGATGACACATCGGGCAATCTCTCTAAGAAATGGAATGAGCACAATAGTTTTTTATTCACCCCGGCAGGGCTCCCACGCACGGAGGCCCAGAAAGAGTATAACATACATTTCTTATCTACATCCAACATCGCCCCTCCGCTGGAGATGATGGAGGGCATTGTGGAGCAGCTTGAGTGGGTGTCTATCTTTCTATTTGTGCCCTAGTTAGTTGACATATGTTGTGCACAGAGAATTCCAACAAGACGGCATCTGGGCATGGGACTGTGTGGAGAGTCAGCCTGTGCTGCTTATCCCCATGGTTCTTGCCTTGCTTGGCGACAATCCAATGCAAAGCGAATTTGCCTGTCACATTGGGTTGCGAGGCAAATTCTTCTGCCGCGCATGCTGGGTAAAGGGGCGGGACGACCTGGCAGAGAATGGCGAGCAACCTTTCAATACAGCCGAAGGGGACTCGGGAAGTGATGCAGCCAGTGTGGCGGAGAGCACAGTCAACAGTGAGGCGAGTAATGAGCAATCTGATAGCGAGCAGGCCCGCGGCGAAGGTTCGGAAGCTGCCACCGATGCCTCCCCAAGCAAGACACCAAAAGGGCGCCGTAAGAAGATACAAGAGAGCCTAGGGGGGCTTGTTCAACGCACAAAAGACTTTATCAAGGTATGGTGCCTTGCGAATTCAAATTTTGATGAGGCTGAAGAGTTTTCAAGATTGGCAAGCCTCGCCATAAAGCCGAGACGGTTGCCGTACTAGACTCGATGTATGAGAAGGCCTCTACCCTTGACACCAAAACAAAAGTCAAAGATATGCGCACTGCATCGGGCGTGAAGGACACGCACCAGCTCTTCTTTTTGGAAAAGCTATTCAAGTCATACAAAAATAGTAGAGGCCGTGAAGACAAGCAACATGAATTGCAAAAAGCGCTTGATGCGCTACCTGCCGACATCAAGAGCCCTGCGTTTCGCCTCGGAGGTGAGTGCCACCTGATGTGTAATGCCTAGAATTAGAAACCGTACTGACCATAATATTTTAGCACTCGACCCAAATCAGGATACTCCTGTCGAAATCTTGCATGTCGTTCTGCTCGGCTTTGTCAAATATCTGTGGCGCGATCTTGTGCAGAACCAGATTGGTGACAATGATGTCAAAAAAGAGCTCTTAATGACTCGTCTATCTTCTTTTGATGTGTCTGGTCTCGGAATCTCGCCGCTGGCTGGCTATACCCTAGTTCGGTATTCAGGCTCTCTGACTGGTCGTGATTTTCGAGCCATCGCTCAGGTGGCACCTTTTGTGGCATATGATATGGTTTCGAAAGACTGCCTTGCCACATGGGTGGCACTATCAAAGCTAATTCCTCTCATCTGGCAGCCGGAGATTGAAGATATAGATGCACACTGTGTAAGCATCCACACCTATTTCTTCTGCATATAAAATCCCAATCACACTATCATAGGACCTTCTGGACCGTGAAATTCGACACTTCTTGCTATGCGCCGGACGCTGGACCATCCGGTGGTACAACAAGCCTAAATTCCACATCTTTTTGCATCTTACAGAGCATATCCGGCGGTTCGGACCTGCTATCTTATTTGCCACGGAAGTGTTCAAATCATTTAATGCAATCATTCGGGCAAAAAGTGTACATTCTAACAGGCATGCTCCATCTCGAGACATTGCAAAGGCATTCGCACAGGGCAACCGTGCTCGGCACATTTTAAGTGGTGGCCACTTTCTTTTCCAGCCATTACTCTCCAAATCAACCGCACCCCCTACCCCCATCAATTTAATTCCTTCAGCTCCATCCTCCTCTTCAGACCCGAAGAGGAAAAAAAACAGTACTCCATTCTCATTTGACAGATGCGATTGGCATACTGCTGGAGATGGTGCCCGCTCTCTTGTTTACAGGCCAAATACGGTCACTAATTACCTCGGTTTGGATGACAAGAAACCTATCCAGCAAGGTATAGTGCTATAATGTACCTTTAAGTGTTTCAGGACTTACCAATCACCAGGTGCATGTGTATCGGATGGACAACCAGCCCGTCCGTACTCGGAAACCCTCAGTGGTGCTGCACTCCCTGCTCATTCCATTGGCCAGACCCGCGGGCTGTTCAGATCTAGCCGCGAAGTCTATTTGCAAAATGGCGACAAGTGTGTCCAAGGCCAGTTTGTCATCGCCAAGAATCCAGTTAATATTGGGGCGACTTACACTGCCCGAGTTGATGAAATTTTGAACATTCAGAACTCTATAGCTCATCTCGGTGGCATGCCTGATTGCGTACTGCTACAATTGGCATCACTTTCTCGCATGTCGGACACTTACAGCATGCCACTTGTTGACTTGAGCAGACGGTGGGCTCTTGTCAAATTGGATGTGAGTAGACCCGAAATATCACTCCGACAATAAAGCTGATCTCAGAGCTCTTAGGTTATATTGTGCACTATAAATACCCCACACAACTGTGCTGCTCATGAATGCACAACGGTCAACACCCGCCCAGTCATCCAAGAGCGAGAGATCACGGAGCACACTCGCCCTGTCGTATCCCATTCGGCTCCTCATGATGTTGTGTTGAACACTGCTCAAATGCGAGACGCCATCCATTTGCAGAAGTTCCGCATAGCCTCTGAGGATTTGAATGAGGAGATGATTATCACAGCCAGCGCGGCTCGAGAGATAGCAGCAAGAAAAGCTGGCAAGATCACTAGCTCTATACCCAAACCCAAACCCAAACCGAAGAGCCGTAACCCTGCTTACACTCCTCTGGGGCAGCCGCACCGATTGACAGCACTCCAGGCTTCACATGATATCACATAATTAATTTTGTTACACCAATACAAGATATATAGACTTAGCAACTACAACTTAAAAGTAGCCTTCCTATCCGCCACAAGAGAATCTAGGGTAGAAAATAGACTGAGCAAATTTATAAACCTCTCAGGGGCCTCTGCAGCCATACGGGCTTTAACTGCATCTGAGGTGCACTCTGCCTTCATGAACCCGTTATCAACCCAACGGAAAAGACCCCCCGCAGCGTACTGTGTGATTCCGGCACGTGTCTCCCCTGGTTGGATGGGGGTATTGCCGTGTCGCATCACGGATGAAGGTATCAAAATTGTGGACCCTGGCGGAAATTGGATCATCATGCCAATGTCGAAAAGTATCAGGTGGCCACCGCGTGTTGGATTGTAGTCGCCTGTGGATGTGATAGCACACCAGCCCGCTGCAGCGTTCGCATAGTCCAAGTGGTCAAAGCATACTGCATTTGGCCCGAAGTTGACCGTGGTAGTTGGGAATATGCTATTATCAAAATTCCAGCCCTCCCGAAGGGCAGAGTCGTGATTGAGTAGCTGTGTGAAGTATGTGCTATAGTGGGAATACATTTTCGGAGCAAAATATGAGAAAGCACCTGTAATAATATGTCTGCGTAGTAGCGCGGGGGTTCAATTACTGAACTTACTGCTCTGAAAGCCTGCCACTCGGCGCACAAAGCGATTACTCCTGAATTTTCTAAAGGCCTCCTCATTGGCGGCCGTATCAAGATCCAGGACCGACGGATGCTTTGAGGGCGTTAGAATAAAGATTGAGAAGAGGTTGGATGGACGTACCGTCTGCCCGCCGCCGTGTGAGATGCCAAAAGCCCTGGCGGGGTGCGGGCCCCGGCGATGTCACTTGTCAGTCCCCCTCAGTTTGCAAGAGCGGCGCAGCTCTGCAATGGCAAGCTCGAGACCGGCAACCACTTGTGGCCAGTCGTCGAGCTCATCAGGTTTCGCCAGGGGCCTTCCTACAAGGACTCCCACAACCCTGTCCTCATCGTCGAGGATTGCGACAGGTTTTCTGTTGGCAAGTTTAGTTAGTTACTGGATTTGAGATGTGATTGAACTGCACTTACTTGCCGTCCCATTGATACTCACGGTAGCCCTTGCGGCGTAGTTCCCGGTAGGTCCATAACTTCCGAGGCTTGCCAAGGGGCCCCACGCGAAGCGCCGTGAAGCCTGTTGAGCACGCGGGCAACTCCGAGCAACTGTTGAGTGTTGTAGGCAAGCTAGATGCCGCCCCGCCGAATGTAGGTGCGCGCATTCCCGCGGGAATACGCTTTTCAGCAGCAGCCTGCCTCTTCTGTTGCTTTTGCTTCTTGGCGCAGCGTGCGTCACTAGCGGTGCGCTTGTGTTTGCGTTTTTTGCCGGGCCATGCTGCTACAAAGCCGCCACCGTCGGCAAGTGGGCGGCCTGCACCTCTCGCGCCTTCCGGCTCGCCATATTCAGACAAGCTTGCGCTCCCAGGCGCATCCCCGAACTCGGACATATCCCCGAACTCGGACGCATCCCCGAACTTGGACGCGTCCCCAAACTCGGACGCGTCCCCAAACTCGGACGCGTCTCCAAACTCGGACGCGTCCCCAAACTCGGACGCGTCTCCAAGCTCAGACGCGTCTCCAAAATCCGATGCGTCTCCGAGCTCGGACGCCTCGCCAAAATCTGACGCATCTGCAAAGTCCGATGCGTCTCCAACCCCAGAGGCACGCCCGAAGTGGTGAGAATGCCCAAGTGCATATCGCGACGCGTCTTCGCACACGGATGCGCCGCCGGGGTCAGACGCGCTGGGGCTGCCAGGTTCACTGGTCCAGCCGCACTCTGATCGCCAGTCGCGGTCGGACGTCACGGCCAGTTCGACGGCCTCAGGCGCGCGCCGTGTGCGCAGAGTTAGGCGCTGTGTCCGGCGCTTTGAGGGCGGCGTCGCGGAGGGCGCGCTATCGAGGCTGCCCTGGCCGTGCAGGGGGCCGAAGGAGCGCGGTACGACGACGTGCGTGAGCTGGGGTGGCAGTGGTGGCGACTTTGGTGATGGGGATGGCAGGGGCGACGGTTGGGTTGGCGGCGGCGGCGGGGACGATCAGTGGACCTGGTCCCCTTAATAATAATATACACACCTACAGCTGTGATCCCTATATG
Organism: Athelia sp. TMB; assembly: GCA_014898675.1. Lineage (NCBI taxonomy): Eukaryota > Fungi > Basidiomycota > Agaricomycetes > Atheliales > Atheliaceae > Athelia > Athelia sp. TMB. The sequence continues at coordinate 39,345 of JACXVL010000284.1, read as the reverse complement.
GATAAGATGCAGCTGTAGCTGCGAAGAATAAAGTATGTACAGGTACTCGTCCCTGAGGTGGGGGAGCCTACTTGAGCACATGTAATACAACAATGTACATACCAATTTTGTAAAGCTATAACCACTGATTAGCTTTAACTTTAGCCGGAAATGTAAATATTCTGTGGCAGCGGGAGTGAAATGAAATGAATAGAGCTTAAAGAGAGGTGCACTGAAAAAATTCGAGTATGTACAGCTCTGCGAAAGAGTGACGGATGTACAGCCATGACAACATCAGGAAAATGTTTGGGAAATTGTGACCGCGTGCATGGTTCGCAATAATCCCGAACTCGTGCGGGCCGCTTGCAACCGCCGACCATATTTAGAAACACGACGATTTTCTTGCGCAATCTGAGACCCTCGCGATCATCTTGCAAGCTTATCGCCATCCCATTACACCCCTTACAACTCTCTTGCATCGGCCTCGCCTGGTGATATGGGAGTTGGCACAGGCAACCAGTGCCCGACGCGCTTCCGGGTACTACTAGTATCACTTGCTGTTATCTTCCTCTTTGTATTTGGTACACTCAATCACCATTTTGTCGCAACTATTGGCGGAGCACGATCAGCAACAGTCACCATTCATCTTCAGCTAGCCACTGCTACCCCATTCAATCTATCACAATCCCACTTCTGCTCACTTGCACCCATGCCTGCCGAGCATCAATGCAGTTGCGGAAAAGAGTTCACGCAACTATCCCAATTGTCGCGGCATGAAAAACTTTGCCAAGTGCTGGAAGAAAAGACCGAGCAAGTGTACAAACGGGTTGAAAAGCTGGGTACCCGTAAGCGCAGGCGGAGACAGTCGAACGAGGACGATGATCGAGCGAGGGTGGCAGGGCCTTCGAGGCAAGGGAATATGTCAGGCCGCAAAGAGCGGAGACTCGAAGTTTCATCAATGAATGTATGTTCTATTGGCTAAATCACACAATTTTACGACGTCTAAAACGCTTAATGCCCAGACCACTTCACTACCACACGACCTTAATCACGGCCCCCCAATCATTTGCGCCGACAGCCCTGATTTTGACCCCGGGCCAGATCCAGCCACTCCTATAGAGCTCGATCAGCGTGAAGAGATTTTACCACCGAAGCGCATAAGAAGGCCAACGGCGAGGCTATTGGCTAGCCTTGAAGACTCGGAAGATGTTCTCCCCGAGGGACCAGGTCCTCTGAATCGCGAGCCTGCCCTCGAGCCAACTACTCAGCAAGACGAGCCCGCAGTGACCTTGGCGCCACGTGTCTTCCGTACGATGGCAAATTCGTTTGGGCTCTGGCGAGAATACGTCTCAAAACCGCCCCGCATTCCCGACGCGGATATAGCACCCAGTCGGCTCGTTGCCGATAACGTTGGTAATCTTGAACCTACTCGCGATGACTCGCCGCCGGAGCAGAAGAAGAGGTCACTCCTGGATATCATCTTCCCTTATCCCAACATGTCAGCCTTCCGCTTGAACCGCTGGTTCTGGAACGGCAGCTACAAAAAATCACAGCTAGAGCGAGATAAGTTATTGGACGACGTTATTCTGCAGCCAGACTTCGATCCGAACGATTTGCGAGGAGTGGACTTCGGCAAGCTAGACAAGATAGTCGCTGAAGACAATGACGGCGTGGACAGAGGGAACGGATGGCGGACCAGCACGCTTACCATTCGTGTACCAGTTCCCGAAAAGCTAACCAAAGCCACGCAACGTGAACGCACAAACCAGGACCGCATCGCTCAGAGACATGACGAGGTGGATCCGGCGGAGGAGCCGCTTCGGAGTAAAAAATTCTTCGTGACTGGATTCAAGCATCGAAGCCTAGTACATCTCATGCGAACCGCCATAGAAAACTCTGAACAGGCCTGGGACTTCCACTGGAATCCGTTCAAGCACTTTTGGCAGCCACCCGAACCCCTCGCCCCGCCACAGCGCGTATTCGACGAAGTCTACTCTTCAGACGCCTTCATCGAGGCGGATCGCAAACTTCAAGAGTCACCAGACCCTAATAATGACTTCTTTCCCCGTGTCATTGCGGCGCTCATGGTATGGTCAGATGCGACACACGTTGCTCAGTTTGGGCAGTCGAAGCTGTGGCCGATATATGTCTACTTCGGAAATCTCTCAAAGTATACTCGCGCAAAGCCAACAGCTCACGCAGGTCACCAAGCTGGTTATCTCAATAGTGTACGTGCTTTAACAGAGCGTCTTCCGCCCTGCTAAATTTTCAACAGCTTCCCGATAATATACAGGACTTCCTGAAGACATTTGGCCAGGCGTCTGGACCTATCCTGGCTCATTGTCGCCGGGAGCTCTTCCACGAGGCTTGGAAGGTCATGATGGATAAGGATTTTATGCATGCATACGCCCATGGCATCGTGATGAAGTGTGCAGATGGCATAACACGTCGTGTTTTTCCCAGATTGTTCACTTACTCAGCTGACTACCCCGAGAAGTTTGTCTTTCTTCATATCACTGATGATTTTAAAGCTGATTTAACCGTTCAGGGTATTGATTGCTACCATTCGGGATATGGGTGGATGCCCATGCCAGCGCTGCATTATACCAAAAGACCAGATACCTGGGCTTGGTACCGAATCGGACGTCGAATGGCGCACACAGTATGCTCGAACAGATGATGCTGCTCGTCGCCTGAAGGTCCAGCAGGCTCGCACCCTCATATATAATGAGGGTTATGTCGTCAATAGCTCAAAGGTTGACGAGTTGCTGAAGGCCGAGTCATACGTGCCTACCGAGGTGAGGCTTGTAACCCTGAATCGCTTTGGGGTTTGTTGACTAAGTTTATATGCATGTAGAATGCCTTTTCCGAACGTCTGTCGGAGGATGGTTTCAATTTCTTCATACTCTTAGTTGTCGACCTCATGCATGAGTTCGAGCTAGGCATGTGGAAAAATCTCCTTACTCATCTCATTCGAATTTTGCATGCCGAAGGCGAACAGAAAGTTCAGGAATTCAATGAACGGTATGTCTGTCTTCCGAAAATCAATGTTCAAGTTGCTGTGGTCCTAATATATGATCTACTACCAGTTTCCGTCAAGTGCCTCCCTTCGGGACCTCGACAATCTGTTTGTTTCCCCACAACGTATCAGAAATGAAGAAACTTGCTGCTCGGGACTTTGAAGATATCCTGCAGGTAAGCCTTTACTTATTGACTCGGACTGGATCAAGTTTGCTCAGTGGTCGTTGCTGCAGTGCTCTATACCTTGTTTCGAGGGTCTTTTACCATCACCTCACAATGAATCAATCCTTGACTTGCTATTCATTACTAACTATTGGCATTCACTCGCAAAGCTTAGAATGCATACTGATTCATCTTTAGACGTCCTGGATAACATTACAACCGCATTCGGACAGCACATGCGTCGTTTCGCAGAGGATACATGTTCCGCATTTGACACATTCGAAACCGACAAGGAGCATGGAGCACGTGTACGCGCCGAGACGGCGCGTCACAAAAAACGCGGCCAGAACGCAACCGGGCAAGGAGCTTCAATGCCCGCGGGCACTTCCGGGAAGAGAAGAAAAGGGTACAATCTCATGACATCAAAGTTACACGCATTAGGTGATTATGTGCAACAAATCAAGCTGTTTGGAACGACAGACTCATTTACAACGCAAATTGTGAGTTCGCCAGCTCTTATTATGACATCTACAGTTAACTATCTATCCAGGGCGAACTTCAACACCGTCTCATTAAGGCATGGAACGAACGTTCCAGTAAAAACAATACAGTCCCGCAGATTACTAGCATGGATGCACGAGAGCGTGTTCATCGTGAGATGGACGAATCTCTTGCATCACTTCAAAATACCGACAAAGCTGATCCAAGCACGTTCTCTGGCGACATGGCAGTAGGTGGCTCTCTCGGCGAGCCAAGCACTGAGAGTATGGAGGTCTATGAGGATAACTACCGCATAGCACAAGACATGAGTGCACAAGCACGCATCTACCTGCGTGACATGTTACAAGATCGCGAGAAGCATGATCCGGCTTACATGGTACGGACCACGCTATTCCATCTATCCTGTTCTGACATCTCGGCCTTTTCTTCTTAATTCAGACATATGAAAAGCAGCTGAGAACGCACCTTCTAGCACGTGTACTGGGCCACGAGGATGCAGGTCGAAGGCACGAGTTTGAGGATAATGAGCTAAATGGGATTGTATTCCAGCACGGTTGCATCTATTCTCACAAAACAGCTGCATTCAACTACACAACTTACGACATCCGCCGTGACCAAGATACCATCAAGACCCATCCGAATTCTAGCCGCTCAACAGTTATGGTACAGTCGCAAGATAGCGAGAATACATCTGATCACCGTCATCCCTACTGGTACGCCCGGGTCCTTGGTATTCACCATGCGATGGTTTATCACAAACACTCGCAAAAACCCCGGAGAATGGACTTCCTACGTGTTCGCTGGTTTGGTGAAGAAGAGGAGTATGATGGTGGTGCGCAACATTTGCACCTGGATCGCATAGGGTATGTTCCGGAAAGTGATGAAGATGCATTCGGGTTCCTGGATCCAGCACAAGTTCTTCGGGCTTGTCATCTCATTCCCGCCTTCCATTGGGGGATGACAGCCAATTTGCTCCGTGCGGGGTCGGATGCAAGGGACTTGCCTCAAGGTGACTGGGTCAATTATTATGTCATGCGGTGAGTGCCATGTATCCCTCGAGCTCAATTACGGAGATCTAATCTTATTTGTAGCTTTGTCGACAGAGACATGATGATGCGATATCTTGGGCTGGGCATTGGCCATATGCATCCAGTCGGATTTCCTACAGAAGTGAACGCACTCAGATTTTCAAGAGAACAGGGTAAACCCATCGCCGGAACACAGGCTACAGTAGAAGGCCAAGATGGGGAACAGCTAGATGATGAAGGTGACGAGGGTGACGAGGATCAGGGTGATGGACTAGTGCAGTATGAGTATTAGCGGATATGCACTTCACAATATAGACACGAACCTGTCACATGATTCAGGCGAATAGAAACAACAAGCCCAATTGGGTAGTTTGTACAACGTTGACCAAACAAATGGCCAATTCCGGTCAAAGCTTGTGCTTTTTTCATTCCACACTTTTAGAAACTCCCCCCCAACGTAACATTACTAGACCCGTTCTCCATCCATTCAAATGCCCAAGGACCGTGACAGCGGCAGAGGCCGTGTCGACCAGCGCCAATCTTCGCGTGCAAGATCTCGCAGCTCGTCCTCACAGTCCCAGTCTCAGTCACGGTCATCATCGCCTCACCAAAGACGCCCTAAGGAGAACAGACGCCGTAAAGAATCCCCAGAAGATGAGAATACGCCTTGGTAAGTCTTTCCATTCAGCTAGTTTCTGTGCTCATGGTGGATCAGTCCTCCGAAGAAAAAATCCAAGAACTCATCGTCTGCGGGTCAGATAAAGAAACCGACAAAAGAAGACCGTGACGAGCACGCTGTTGACAAAGGTCGCATGTACGGCCGATGGATTGACATGTGGGGAATGGTCAGACCCGTGCTCGAGGAGGGCATGGCACATGACTATGACATCGACGATCAAAACTATACAAAGGAGTAAGTCGCTTTTTCATGGGTATTTTATCTACTGATTAGACGGGCCTGTTACCAGCCAAAATAGGCGCGCCAAGATCTTCCTGTCTCTCGTAGACTTCATGCCTCGGATCGAAGAGATGTTGGTTGAGCCCGGCGCAACAAAATGGATTGCATCAGATGTACGTGACTATCTGTACGACTTCATCATGACTAATCATTACATTTGTAGCTTGAGCATGGTCGCTCAGCTGCGCGCAGCACCGATGTTAGCTCAATGAAAAATGCAATTCATAACTGGATGACATTCACACCTCCATATAGCAAGACCCAAAAGCCTTGGATGGGATTCAAACACGAGACATGTGGGCGGCTCTTGTGTCCCCCCGGCTTAGACTGGTCAAACCCTGAGTGCGTGAGGTCATCCGTTTTGCATGATATCCTTCAAACAATCACAGCATTAAACAGGGCCTAGACCGCGAGACGATCAAACTGCAGCCGGACGACTTTCCACGCTTCCTATACCTTAATGAGGAACATTCGGAAGATGACGTCTTTGAAGGATTTCTGAAGGGGGACTTACTCGTGAAGGTACACTGTCTGTTCATCCTGATTACGCCTTACTGAATCCTGATCTTCATCAAGGGCTATACCCACTTGATGAAGGCGCCGAGCTTAGCCGCTAGCGGCGGCGTGGAGGATCGTGGAAGCCGCAAAGGAAACGCTGCCCTACATGGTATCAGCAAAACCAATATACGCTCAATCGCATATGCTGCCGTTCTCGTGAGCCGCCCACCGCATTACTTGAATCATAGTACTTCTACTGATGTCTTGTTGTGCATAGATATGCTTTGTACTTGGCTCACAATCAACACTCACAATTGGGGGTCCACCTGGCAGGTGGCCATACGGACAATTCTACCGTGCAATTGTCGAGGTCTGCGAGATGATGCCATCCGCGCAGCGTGGTGAGCTGCTCACCTGGTGGGATGAGTAAGTGCTCCCATGCATGTCCTCCTAGCCCGAGTCTCTGATATGTATGCCAATCTTTCTAGGCGCATCTTTGGTGACATTGCCCCTGGAGAAAAAGAGGAGTGCAACGTCCTGGGATCCAAGCATATCACAATGGCCGAGCGTATGAAGGCGCAGCTGGCGGCGGCGGCGGCGGCGGAATCAGATGCCCTCGCCAACATCACCAACGCGAGCTGATTGGCTACGAGGCGGACCGGCATACATTTATTTCTTATGATATGTTGCATCGTAGCTGTACCATTGTATACAACCATATTTTGCCTCCCATATCGATATCATTGCAATGCAGTTTCGTGTATTCCGATCACAAGTGACTTAGAATGAAGCTGCTGCGAGGCTCGTGTTGTATGATCACATCCCTATGGCCATCCGGTCACAAGCAGGTTACAAGATGGTATAATGTCTGTAGGGCCCACAGAGCTGGCAATAAACCAAAGTCTTGTAGCCCTCTCGCAACAGAATAGCAACCCGGTTGCAAACCGTATGATGACAGTATAACTGTCGGCGTAACGATTACAGCAATTGCAGCCGATTATGGTCATTGCCAGCTGATTACACTGTCGCACAAGAATCCAAATATTTTCCTGATGAAAGATCTAAGGATGCCAACTTCTGTGGCTGTGAAAATGCGAAATGCAAGTGGGGTAGGCATATAGAGCCAATTTTGACTCTCGACTAGTGTAGAAATCTGTTACAGTCTCGAATGATAGAAAATCCCACAGCCTAAGATCTTCTCTAAATAGAGCTGTTGAAACTTCAGAGACGGCTGCTGTGCACATTTCTGCCCCACCGTCTCAGCATCCTACTCTCTGCAGCCACTTCTTTCTTGCGGGGTGTACACCATAACTCCATAGACCTGCTACGGGTGCCATATTCGTACCTGTCAGCGGGCAAGGCTACTGGAAAGACAGCCATTCTTATACAGGTGGCATATGGGTGTGTGAGTTCTCAGACTTTGGCACTGTTTAGTGGCTGGTATGGGATAGTATTTGACCAAAAAATTATTTTTGAGCTATGAGCGACAATAGCAGACTTGGAGAGGGCAGGGGAGATACACAACCGTGAGCAAGTGGCTGATCAGAGGGTTTTGCTTTGAGAGAAAGGGTAAATTTAGGCTGGAATTTGTGGTGAAAAGGTTACTACAGTCAAACTAGATATTCAATACTACAGGCAGGAAGTTTCTCGCCAAAGTGCACCAGAAACAGCCGATTCTTATGGAGGGAAGTGGCAAAAATAGGTAATTGAACTGAAAGTCGGATAGGGGCCGAAGGTGACAGGCGGTGACAGCAATGGGCCCGCGGGTGGTGCGCTGAGTCAGCTTAGTCATGCAGGTGCATCTCGTAAGCAAA
>JACXVL010000284.1:5886-30007 GCA_014898675.1 Athelia sp. TMB | reverse complement strand
TCACCCCCCCCAGTTCCCCACTGGGCTAGTAGCAGTAGCAGTAGATAATTAATTAAGCGTCACAGCAACCACTGTAGAATAATTAATTAGTCGTCCAGCTGTACCTGCAGTGTAATTGATTATTCTTCACAGCTACAGCTGCATCTTATCCATATAGGGATCACAGCTGTAGGTGTGTATATTATTATTAAGGGGACCAGGTCCACTGGGACGATGGTGGTGCGGGCGGGGGCGATGCTGGTAGCGACGTGGGCCATGGGGATGGCGGCGGCGGCGGCGGAGATGATGGCGGCGGCGGCGATGGCACTCGCGGTGGCTGCAGGGACGATGGCGCTGGCGGAGACGACGCTGGCAGCGGCGGCGGGGACGATGGTGGTGTTGGTGGGAGGACGTAGGGCAGCTGAAGAAGGGAGGGGCCGGGGGACTCGACGCCGGCGTCGTCGCGCTCGAGCGCGCGCCTGACCTCGCCAAGGAACGATCGCCCGGTGCGCATCGGTGTGGGGGGGAGGAAGACCCCGGCATAGTTTAGGCCGGATCTGGTCTGGAGGGGGAGGGGACGTTAGCAAGCGTGATCGGGGCGTACGGTGGGGGGACACTCACCCGAAGGTCCCAGAGCGGCATCGCGGTGCGTTCGAGCTACGCGCGTCGCGTTAGTGCGGGGCGACGGGTAGGGTGGGCCCTCCCAATCCACTGAGCACATCAGCCGCGAGACCTGTGGTAAAGTCTTGGGCGCGACGTGCTTGGTGGATAGGAGGGCGGGAGGGTGGACTCACCGGCGTCGACATGAGACTGGAAGGAGGGCCGGGGGCAGGGGCGCAAAAGGGTGAAGCTGGAGGGAGAGGCAGGGGAAGGTGTAAGAGGGAGGCATGCATGAGGCGCGAGGCCTTTGTTGATCGGAAAAGTTCCGGGCGCTGTCTCGCGGATCCGCGAGACGGCGCCGAAACTCTCGCAACTGGGCCGGCGCTGTGCGCAAGCACGATTAGTTTCATTTATTCGAGCAAAGCAGTTGTTGTGACTTATATACATGATACTTACTCACCATTTTTCTCAGAAAAGATCGAGTAAACCGCAGGCGTGCGAACCACAATTTGTTTCCGCCTGTCAACGACGTCAAAGCGGAACCAAATTTTTGATGTTCGCCTTCAAAGTCCAATTCGCACTGGCAGAAAGGAAACCGCACTCAACATGCATGCGCGACATTCTCTGTGGCCCCTCTGTCCGTTTCTGATATACTGAGCTTAGTTATCCCTGGTTACTAGGCCTGGGCTCAATATAAGGCAACAAATGTACAACTCTGTATTCATCTCGACACCGCCAGATGGCCACTATGGCTAGGGCTAATAATAATCTGGATTATACTCTACGCTTGGAACATTGATGGCATGCTCCACCAAGCTGTCTCTGAGCAGCATATTCCAGTCTCGGGTCATTCGCATCTGCCGAGTGAGTGAGTCATGTTCATCCCTGAGTTTTCTGAGCTGATCAATCAGGGGATTAATTTCTTGCTCGAATCGCAAGCGATCATCCATGACCAGTCTTTGCTCATATGCACTGACTTGCATTGATATCCTGTTGTGCTCGACGCGCAGCGCGCCGTAGCCTGCCTTGATGTCGGAGGTCTTCAGGCTCGGGAATAGTGGACTCGCCACGGGCTCTTCCTGCACCAGCGTTCGGTCAGCACTTGTGGACCAAAATGCCGGGTCTAGTGGGGGTGTAAGCACATGATGAAAACAAGTGCAAGAAATCTGACCTGGTGCTAACAACTGCTGTGTGAATTGGGTTGGTGTTGTCTGAGTCTGTGACTCAACAGTTGGGTCCTCAACAAATGGATTCGAGCTGTTAGATAAAGGTCAGTCGAGCATAGTTGGTCTTTATAGAGACTGGGAACATACGGTGACAACGGCGAGGGGCTCTCAAGCTTGCTCGCCGCGCATGGCTTCCGATATGGCGTTAGAATCCGCCGCTCGGCCGACTGACTGGAGGGAACTCGGCATGGGGAGAAGTGGTCGCTTGATGGCCAAGGTGAGCACCTACCGGCCGTGTCAATGCTGACTGACATACCTGAATCTGAGCCGTCCGTCGTATTTGATAGGTGTTTCGGGAAGATAAGATGAGGCCATGGGCAAATTTGTGAGCACGTGCCTGAGCGAGGACAGAAAAGATCGAGACTTGTGCCGGCCGACCTCCTTTTATACCCCTGCAGAGCCCTCTCTCGTGATTGCAACGCGACGCGACTTTGTTGATCGTAAATCAACATACGAAAACACCAGATCTCTATAAATTCGCCAGGCCGACAGCAAAAAAAATCGCCCACCATCCAAATCATGCACCCCTTCAATTTTAATCCCTCGACCCCAACCCCATCGACCCCCTATCAATTCGACTCACCGTCTCTCCCATCATCGACAGAGAGTCCAAACTCTTTTACCACCTCTCCCACCCGGTGCCTCATCGAGCCGGTGGTGATCGACAAGCTTGCCAGGGACTTCAAGCTTGAGGCTCCGTTTGATGCCAACCTGCATGCCTTCGTGAAAGTAAGTCAGCCTCGATGCCTTCCATCACACTGTGGCTGATTTCACTGCAGCTTGGCGAGATGGATGGGACTCTGTCTAAATCTGATCTAGCCACTCGCCTGTACACACTCGCAGCCTTCTACTGTGAGATATCGGAGAGAAAATGTGCCTCGCGCGACCAGGATATCACCGACCTTAAGGGCATTTTTGCGGACCTCAAGATCAGGTTGGAGACGACTTTCGAGCTGACGAAAGATCAGAAGGTGAGCTCCAATTATATTCACACCTCTTCTTGCTCTGATCGTCCCATGCAGACGAATGTTCGCAGGATCGCCAACGACTTGATATACCAGCCACAGCGCACTGTCTTCCGTACCTTGAATATAGACGTTATGGTACGTGCTTCGAGCTCTTCGACATGAGGTTAAAATTGACCATTTCTGTGATTCAGAAATATGCTCAAGAGCATGCGGAGGTCCTACGCCTTTCCAATGTTTTCGGAAATCCTGCTCGCGAGCAGACACTTGCCTCACACATGAAGAGGGTCGCTTCAAGTGTGCGGAATGCGTTGCGACAGGAGGTTTGTGTTCTACTACATCCATTTTCTCAGAGCTGACTGGCACTGTGCAGATCCGCGATAGCTTAGTCAACCCGAAGACGAAGTGCACGCTAGCGCACTTCACCTACCGCGCTGCAGTCAAATTTCGTCGAGGCCAGTTTGAGGAATCGATGGGCATCGAATATACTATTCATAATGCCATCTTGGTACGTCGAACTACCTGCTTAGTTGTCACAAAATCCTGATTTCTTGCTCATAGCGCCGCTTTGGCCTCGATAACCTCGATCTTCTCAACAGAACCGAGGCAGTTGAAGGCGCCGTTGAAGGTGACGAAGGTGACGGCGACGTTGAGGACTCTGATTCTGGATCACAACCAAAGCGCAAGCGCACCAAGGTTGGGCGCGTTCCCCATGGCGAAGACTTTTGGGGTAAAGTTGACTCGTATTTTGTGGGGATGGTTGGGAAATTGGGCCGTAATCTTGCTGGAGCAGGCTGGAAAGAGTGAGTGATTGATTTATCAACTGACCTGTGCAGATGGAGCTAATCGGTGTGGCATGCAGCACTGTTAATGAAATGATTCGCCGCGGCAATGCCATATTCGATAGCGCCGAAGCATCAACCAACTCTTCGGGCCCCAACGAGCCAGTCGCCGCCCAAGGGGCTGGTGCTTTCGGACTCATGTAAACCTACTAGCTTCGGTTTCTGCTTGTTTAGATAGCATAATTAATCTCGCCACATTTTATTCTCCTATACATACACACCGTGTAGTTTACATTAAAATTTGTGAAATCTATTCAGTATACCGTGTCTTTGCCTCGATGACGGAGGTGATGATCAAATCAAACACGTGATAGCAATCAGGGGGTTGAATCGTGCTCTGCAGATTTTTGACACTTGTTTCTTCCCTCCCACATCGCCTTCCCCCCGTCCCTTCTCCATCTCCTTGCAAAATTGCAAATCACAAACTATCTTTTCTGATCCCATATACATTCTCATATACAAAGGTATAGTTAGGGTACTTATCTTGCCATATATCTGCTTTCCGCGAACTGATCTCCGACTCACTGCCCATCTCTGACAGATTCAATGCCGCATGTATTGCTCTCCCTGGTCTGAAAGCTCCTCTTTGTGTTACTAGCTGCTCTGGGCTCTGGCTCTGGCTCTGTTACGGCTGGTCTACGTGCTATCTGGGTCTATCTGGGTCTATCTGGCTACATGGGCTATCTGGCTTGTCCCGGTGGCTATCATGGTATGTGGTTTTACACTCTCGTACTCTACCACATGTGTATATACTAGTATTCAATATAATTTTGTTTCTCCTATCTCTTAATGAGCCGCGAAGCGCAGCTGAGGTCTGAGGAGGAACAAATAAAGCAAAATCCAGTGGCCCCGGAAACGGTTCCGAGGGATTTGATCTGCCGCCCGAGCACGTGAACTTTTTAACCCATGGCTATCGGAGAGATAGCCATGGGTTATTCGGTACATAACCCGTGGTCAAAAATGCAAAATTTAGATCTGGGTGGGGAGTGCGGAAAATCACTCAGATCTATAAATTATTAACCCATGCATCACTTGATCCTGGTGATTCCGGGAATCAGGGAGGTGCCTGCCCGTGTATATATGGCCCCAGGGGGTCTTCCCAAAGCGGACATGGGTGACTAAAATTGATGGCAGGCACTGATTATCTGATGGCTGGACCAGGGGCTGTCTGAAAGCGGTCAGGTTGGTCGAAAATTGATGCCTGGCCCATTTGGGCTGCTGGTGGCTGACCAGGGGGCTGTCCAAAAGCGGTCATGGGTGGCTGAAATTGATGGCAGGCCCAATTGGGCTGCTGGTGGCTGCAAAATGGGATTTCCACTGCCCCCCAATTGGGCTTGGGGGTGATACCCCATATGGATAGCCCCTACGCTAGGGTATCCTTATTTGGTATTCCCATACCTGAGGGTGGCCTGGTTGCCGCGCTACGGCCCAATTAGTCCGTTATCGGGCTTCTAAAAAAATATTTTTTGGCTCGGAATGGGATGTATCCTACCTCACCAACAATATCCAGTGGAATATGCTGCCGTAGGGCTCAAATTCAAGGTATTTACTTGCTCTACCAAGATCAAAACAGCCTCCAGCACGTGCTCATATGTGGCACATGTCTCCACCATACCACAGCAATTTTAGATATTCCACTTGTTATACAGCAGAAAATGTATGCAATGCAGCCAATATATGTCACAGAGCTGGATAGTACTCTACCTTTCTGGTAAAAAAAGAATTAACATAAACAGTTGAGAACTGAATGTGTACGGTCAAGCATACTAGGTCCACTGATACTTGCGTAATGATTGCTGACCGACACGCAGGCTATGCACGCTACACGCACATCCGCACGCGCTTCCAGAGCGACGACCGCCACTGGAAGTGCCTCTTCGCGCGCGCGATCCTGCGCCCCTTTGCCCTCTTCGCGCGCGAGCCCATCATACAGCTTCTCGGCGTGTACATGGCGTTCATCTACGGGCTGCTCTACAGTGTGTCTCTTCTTCCCCCTTCCCCCCGTCCCTCGTCCCCTGCCCCCTGCGTTCAATTCCCTCCTGATTGCTGACCATATGCGCAGTCTTCCTCACGAGCATGCCCGCAATCTTCGGCGACGTGTACGGCCAGGCGCCGGGCATCGCGGGGCTGCACTACCTCGCGCTCGGCATCGGGCTCAGCGGTGCGAGCCAGATCAACGCGCACCTCCTCGACCGCGTGTACAAGTACTTCAAGGAGAAGAACGGTGGCGCGGGCAAGCCGGAGTATCGTTTATGTAAGTCTCCCCTCCTCTGTCCTTCCTTCCTTCCTTTCTAAATATGCGCAACTCTACTTTCTTTTGCGAATATATGCGCCACAACAGCCTCGATGCTGCCAGGGACGATCTGTCTACCCGCAGGGCTTCTCCTCGCAGGCTGTTCTGTCCAATACCGCGTCTTCTGGCTCATCCCTGACCTCGGCATTGCGCTCATCGGCGCAGGCACCATCCTCTCCTTCCAGTCCATCCAGTCCTACATCATCGACGCGTTCACGCTGCACGCCGCGAGCGCGCTCGCGGCCATGTCGTGCCTGCGCTCGTTCGCGGGGTTCGGGTTCCCGCTGTTCGCGCCCAAGCTCTGGAGCGGGCTGGGGTATGGCGTGGGGGGGGAGCGTGCTGGCGGGCGTGGCGGTGGTGATTGGGTGTCCGGTGCCGTAGCTGTTCTGGCAGTACGGTGAGCGGATCAGGGAGGGGAGCCGGTATGCGGGGTGGAAGTAGGTGCGGGGAGGGAATGGGACCTTTTATAGATGTAGGTGTGACGTTATAATATGAATCTGAGCTGTTTTAAGCATATATAAGCCGTTCAAGGCTTCACAAGGTGCACTGCGCGTATTGAGTAAATCTTGTGAGTCCTTGTATATGAATAGCGTGTGCAGGACATGTTCAATCTCAATATCGCAGACATTCCCGAGAGGGGGGCAACCCAGGAGCTGCACCATGCATGACGAGAAAGTGACCAGGCTAACACAGCAAAAATTCGCCACCGTCAAACAAAAAATATCATACATCAATGTTACTCGATGAGTTGGTAGAACAAATAGTAGTACCTCGGTAAGTTTTCAGGACCAGGTGGCAGAGTCAACCAATCATTTCACTGGGGCGCTTAGCACCTAACTCGATCATTTCAAATTCCCCTTCACATCGAGAATTCCTGGACTTGTTGGGTAAGGGCCAAAAATGGCGGGTAACTCGTCCTTTCTTGTCCCGACGCCACCAGTGCATCTCAACAACCCGTCAAGCTTTACTATAGATCGCGAGAACCGAGTTAGTGTTGAGCACACTTTTATCGAGGTCCGCTATATTACCCTCTGGGATACAGTTCGACCCAGACGCAGCGCCATCATAATACCAAGTGTTGCCTTCGCAATCAAAGAGGCGGGCGGTGAAGTGAAAAGCGCGTAGGTAAATTATGCCTCTCAGAAACAGATTTTTTGGCCTGCTAGGTCCTGGCACAGATATCCACTGGTCGATTGCCATGTCAGGTTCATTCCAAGCAAACAGCAGCATTGACAACGGCCTCGCAAAGGATCGCTCCTCTGTAACGCCCTCCCCACATTGACACGTGATGTCATGGTCGTGAAAGCTATCATGCTCGAACCAGTCTGAAGTTGAGTCATGCCTGATTTGATTTGCTCTGCCACAATTCACTATATACGTAGCAACTGATTGCCTGATGGACTCCCTCCCACATGCTGTGCAGACACGCCGCCGTATTTGCAGATCATCCCGCGCCATTGCAACCAACTGCAAGAGCCGAGTCATGTCAGCACCACATTGCCCATACGGGAACACATCAGGATCACTTGAATTCAAGCTTAACCTAACCCTGTTACGTGCGGTCTCCATATCTATATCACTGTTTGTATATTTACGAAACTGTTGTCCATTGCCTTGGATTAGTAATCCAGATATTATACAATACGGTAAACAATGAATCATAGCAACAGCTCCAATTCTCGCTGTCCCATATCATGCCTTGGGGCGAGCAACTACTATCAGCAGATGACACCAGCCCTTTTCTCCGCTTTGTTATCTGAGTATTGCCTTTGTCTTTTGCTTTACGCTTCAGCGGGGGCGCAGGTATGATTTTAACAGTTCCTAATGCAGGTACAAATGTACCAACTGTTTGTTTCTTCGCAGCTCCAGGGTTCCCGGAACTAGGTCGTTTGCTTTTTCTTTTTGGGGCCTACAATATCTGCCAGGGAGAATCAGCGTCTGTACTCACTTTCAGTGGATCACTCTTTGACCATCTTATCGCTGAGTGGACGCCCCCCGGGACATGCTCATCACCTTTTAACTCACGAAACTTCTGTATTAAGGTATTCCTTAGATGACCTTGAACTGTAGACGGCAGACGGCCTTTGTATCTAAGGCAAGTGATCTCATCTAGGAGTTCTAATTCTCTGAATTCCTGCCAAATGTACCCAGATGCACCACCTTGTATTTTGCTACTTTGAAACCCTTGGACGATTACAGTGCCATCGGAAGACGCGCTCCGTGAAAGCGCGGTGTAATAGGCCTGATGGCTTCGGCAGTTTTTTAAGTCTGCAACATTGTTCTCTCGTGTCCTTCCCTGTGAATTGTAATCTGTCATCGCGAAATTCAGGACCACGGTGTCATGAGTTGCCTATATATATTCCGAAACCCCTATGAACTATTACTTACGAACTATATTCTATTTTCATTTTTACTTATTATTTCTTCATTCGCGTCACGTGACACTATTGACACCAAGCCACGTGACTGGTCATCACATGTCTAGGATTAGTCACTAGTATTACAAAGACAGACCCGCCTTAGTCGGATCGATATCTAAGCAACGGATTATTACATAGTTCAATCTGACTCATCGGGCCCCGCTTTGTCATACATAGTCAGCATGTGATATTATCTACCCTAGTTTAGGTATTTAGTAAATACATACAAACATGGTCTGTGCACAGTTAGAATAGTATAAGTAGTAGAGTTCAGCTACCTCGGAGAACCAAGATCTATCCTCTTGTGTTCTCCAGGTAAGCCCCATTGTATACTCTCGATTAACTTGATAATCAACTTGTGTTTTCCAGACACTTGCGCGTAACGTCTTCACTTCCCTCCGCCCTTGCAACAGAACGCAAGTGTCCCTTCAAGTGATCTAGTTCACTTAGTCGGATCCGACCATTTACAAGTCACGAAGTTCAAGTCCTAACACACGGGGACCTGATGTCTGGATATACTAATTGTGTTTCCAGTCTTGAGCTTCGCAAGTACTTTATCAACCCTCTGCGTTAAAGGCACAATGTTGACCGGCAGGCCCTCTATTTGCACATCTGTCGCAGGGTTTTTTAGTTTAACGAACAATGTGTCGAGCACAGGTCTACCGTGAGGGCCCAGCGATGACTCCCAATATGCCACATTGGCCTCCGCCCCTTTTGTTATGCAACATTCAGTTGCATCTTTATGGCGTACCATTACAGGCATACCAACACACAAATCCAACCTGCCTGGCACGTGATCTGTACTCGATGCAGGCAGATTCCATATCTCGATTTGCTGCTCTTCTGGAATATCACAACTTTTTCTTGCTTTGTTTACAACACCCTTATCCACCCGTCTCTGGTCCTTCAGAGTTATGTCAGCGCCGGTTGACTTGAAGGTATCTCTTGAATAAAATGAGTGCAACTCACGCCCCGTCTCTTTCGCGAATCGCGCGCTGCCATAAAGGTTAATCTGATCCTTGTGGCTGTTCAGTCCCGTTATGACGGAAACATTTCGAAACGTCTTTGATGCTATATTAGGCTGCCCGGGACTGCGCCCCGCTATTCGTGTCCTGAGATATTCAATATCATCATCTGTACAAGCCTTATATCTCATGTTTCCTAGCGCTGTGCAAAGTCTTTGGTCATCGTTAGTCTGCTGCAGCTGTCACATGTTTTCTCTCAATATCACCACCACGGTCGTCTGATGTCATAGGGCCTTGCCGATGGCTTCTTGTTGCTCCGTGTACTTCATGCCTGCCCCCAATCTTGATCTTACGCCGGACGCAAACAGAGGATTACCCCAACAGGGGGCAACTGAGCAAAATCACCCGTGAAAATCATGTTGAGACCTCCGAAGGCTTCGTCGGACACGCCAAGTGCAGACGATGCTGCAGCACTTATCTTGTACATATCCTTGCAGCTCAACATCGATACTTCATCAATAAAGATGTATTCTACTCCCTCTAGCGCAGTACATATTTTGACCTTCTCTTTCAATGCTTCACCCCTATCTTCCTTACCCTCATATATTCCTAATACAGAGTGATACGTCGAGCCGCTTAGGAGTGCTGCAGCGGACCCTGTCGGCGCCAGGACAAGAAACCGGTGCATTTTGTCTCGCGCACGGAAGAACTCTATCAGTGCTTTGATCACCCTGGATTTCCCTGTACCCCCCATCCCCCCAAGATACATTTGCAATCTTTCACCTTTCTCTGATGAAGTGTGGTTGCTTATGATTCGGAATGCCCTCTTTTGATCTGTGTTGAGGTTCGCCTCACGTTCGATCCTATCTATCAATTCGTCGTTTACAGGATCATCGGTTTTGAAGTGTGCATCAAGCCAGGCTTTGTCGACGATACGAACATCTCCATCCATTCCTTCCACTGATTCGTTCATTCCTGCCGATACCACACTGGGCTTATCTCCTTTTTCTTTATTCTTCATACCTCGCAATCTCTCTGCCAGCACTGCTTGCCTCTTCGTCTGTACAGCAGCCTGCCATTGAGAAGGCGCTTTCCACGCGCTAGGTTGAAGCCGAAATCTTCATACTCTACAGGGCCATCTGGGCAAGAGTCGAGCCACCCAGACGTCAGGAGGATCCGTCTAATATCAGCCATAGTTCGCGCCATGGCTAAGCGATGAGTGTTCCCTTTATCGGATGATTCTCCAAACTTATCTAGAAAATCATTCAAGTCAGCCTCTGGCATGTAATTGTCACCTATCACTTCTCCGTCGTCATCGCGTGGAAGGGCGGAATACCATAGCCCCGGTAAGTCTCCACTTTCCATCGCTTTTCGCTGCGCATGAAAATCATCTCGCGCGTCCAGACATTCATATTTCACGTTGAAGTACTTCATTTTTTCTTTAGCGTCGAGTGAGAATTGATGCTTTACGAATTCATCATCC
Source organism: Athelia sp. TMB (assembly GCA_014898675.1). NCBI lineage: Eukaryota > Fungi > Basidiomycota > Agaricomycetes > Atheliales > Atheliaceae > Athelia > Athelia sp. TMB. Next base: position 19,234 of record JACXVL010000284.1, on the reverse strand, counting down.
CAGCTCTCCAACTCAGTTTTCAGGTCGGAACCCGCTCTCCAGGGCTTAAACAGCGCCAGTATGGTCGCGCAATATTGCTCTCGGTCGCCTCTGTCACAACGGGGGAGATGACCACCTATGAAATTCGGAACTATTGTCCCATCATTGTTCAGGACCCTCATCTAGTGCGTTTTCCTCTGTGGATGTCCTTTTAAAAACAAATCCTTTGCCGCATCGTGAGATTCATCTTCCTGCTCTAAGTCGCTAACGTCGCATTCACTGTCAGTATCACTGTCGACATCTGGAGGTCTGCAATCAGGATGTGCGTCGCGATCTGATCCATTGTTAGGTAACCCTTCAAAATCATTGTTGTCAAACATCGCTCTCTCACTCTTTGACATGCCATCTTTCACGGCAAGTCTGATCCACGTATACAAATCCATATGCGCCCACTTATGCGGACGATAGACATAGTCGTCTACGTAAGATACTCCCACGTACCGGTCAGCTACCTTTTTAACAGTTACTTTCTCTTCCATATGGTCCTCGACCATACTCATGGTATCTCCTTCCTTAGCAAAAATAATTCATGACACTCCTGACATAGTTTTGCCAGTAGCATGCCCTGAACTCGTGGCTCGTATAATGGTCAGGATTATCTAGCAGATACAGTGCTGCTAGTGGTGCTCCTATTTCCGATTTGCTGGTAAGCGAGTTCACAATCTTGGTCATTAAACCTCGAGTCTTCTCCTGGCGCTTCGTATCACCACCAATGAGCTCACCATTTTTTTGTATAGTGTTTTTTACCGCGTCAAATATGTGGTATGTCTTTAGGCCGCTTTTGGTGACATATTCAGTCATGTAAGCCACAACCGCCTTTAGCGCAGTGCCCGACAGCAGACTTGTGATGTCTGAATTGCACCGTAACATGAACATGTAAGTCAGAGTTCTCGTAAATGTATTCATAAGCGGCTCTGATTTCTTAATCTTCAGTGCCCCCGTATCCTTGTCGACCATGGTTTCTGGTACTATTTCACGGGGAAACCGCAATTTGCATACTTTTGCGTCATTCGTCCAACAATGTTTGTCACATTTTGTATGCATGTTTGATTTTAACAGCATGTCATCCATAGTATCTTCAAATCTCCGCCACCAATCTTTAACGCTGTCGCACTGCAGGCATCCCAGACAGTCTATCACCATGCAGCCCGCGGGCGGAGGGTCGGCCAATGTTAGCGTTGGGTTTGAGTAACCAGGTTTTGACTCAGCTGCGGCGACTGTTCTTCGAACAGTACCCCAGTCTCCGCCCGCAAACTCTCCCTGGTGCAAAGACTCTAAGTACTGTACCATCTGCATCTGGAACGCACCATCAGGGTCCATTATCCTGTCTTGGATCTCTTGTGGTGTCAGTGCCCCTCTGATCCAAAGCAAGAGGTGGAGATGAAGTGTCAACCTCCCTTGTTGCTCAACTGTACCATAGTAAGCTGATGTTTGACCATACAATCCAGGGGACTGTTTTCCTACACCAAGCACGTTTGTTATGAAAGATTTCACTATGAAATCAAAGAATTTTGCACCAGCAACTGGGTTTTGAGCGATCAGGCGCCTTCTGGCGTCTTTCGGTAGGATATCGGGCGAATACTTCTCATCTGTGTCAGCAAAATACAAGCATATAGGGCTTTTTTCGTCTGCGGGCGAAAAAGTAATGAACCACAAAGGTGCGCCCAGATGCTCGATCAAAGCCCATATCTCATGCCGCATATATCTTTTCTTTGTAAAAGAACCTTGCACGTGTTTTCCCACTAGGTCAAGATCCCTCATAACCCTAAAGCACTGGGTCTCTTCAGGTGAAGGGTCATTTATTCGTTCACCCTTGGCCATTTTTTTAATCACCTGGTCTAGTACGGCAAGATCCAAATTCAGCAGCCGGTCGGACACATCAGCAAAGTTCTTCTTGGTCACAATAACCCGGCCTCCTTTACTGCTCTGCTTTATTTGTTCCTGATTCAGTGCGATGAGAGGGAACAAGCTGTCGGTCTGAAACCACTTGTCATGGTACTGGAGTAACCATTTCTTCCTTGTCGCGCTGGAAATAATGTGCTTATGTTACGGTTGGTCTAGCCCCCCTTTCCCGTACGGGAAGAGACAAGGAAACATCTGGGGGTACAGGCTAGGGTTGTCAAACGTTGTCAGCGCCGTGTCAGAATGACCCACTGCCAAAACATGCCCACCCTCAGCAAGATGCTGTACCGCTGCCGCCTTTAGCTCCTTCCAAGACTTTCCTGAATCGGGAACCAGATCGCTTTCCATCAGGCCATGCACAACAAATGAGCAGTTACCTTCGGCTGTACCGTCTTCCTCCCCGTCGTGATCGGCACCCACTGCTTGGGCATCTCTCACGTCGGTTTTCTTATAAAAATCGTAAACGAATGGGCAACCATTCTCCGGGTACGCTGCAAGATTCATATACAATATATTAAGATTGGCGTAGTGCTCGTTATTAAGCTTAAGCCATTCCAGAGCAGCTTTTACCTTAGAGTGTCTAACAATCAAGGGTGTTTTTAGCAGATCTTTTTCCTCCGGTTGAACATGTCCTATATATGAAAGCTAGAACTTCATCTATCTCAGCAATGCTAGGTGGTAGCGTGTTGTATACACTGCGTATCGGGTTCGAGAACGTCACGGCGTTTGCATGCATCTTCCACATGCCAGAGTGCACCTTGGCGACACATCTATTGGTACGAACCCTTGCTACGAGGATCTTCTCAGCATAGGTCAGGCCTGTGAGTGCCTTCGGAACATCTCCAATCCACAGTCCATTGGCGAGTGCTTTCACAGGAATTCTATGATTATCCAAAAACTCATTACACTCGTCACACACATGCGTACACCCTTTGTCGATAATGGGTCCAGTCAATTCCTCAATCGGCTGTGAAGCCAATGTGCGCTCTTTCCTCGTGCTCCCAGACAACCCATATAACAGAGAAGTATCAATTTTTGCTTCCTTCATAGTTTGGCTATCACTTCTTTTTACCAGCAACCCGCACACAGCGCAACCGACTTCTTCGAACATCATCGGACACTGCGCCTTGCAAAAATTAGATACAGTGGCTCAAAAAACCGTCCACATGTTCTGCACTTTTTGAAAGATGACTATTTTCCACAGGACCTATTGCATATTACATAAGATGTCTGGTGGACGGTTTGTAGCATAGAATCCCCGCTTTCAGATGCATTGCTTGTAACTTCATTGATTTTAATTCAAATTACAAAACTCAAAATGCATCTGAAAGCGTGGATTCTATGCTACAAACCGTCCACCAGACATCTTATGTAATATGCAATAGGTCCTGTGGAAAATAGTCATCTTTCAAAAAGTGCAGAACATGTGGACGGTTTTTTGAGCCACTGTATAATCTCAGCACACTCTTTATCTGTGCGCGGCTTGGGGGGGAAATCTCGCGGCCCTCGTGCGTTGACAATTTTCCCCTTCTTCCAATGCTTGCTTTCAGCCTTTTTACGGCCCATGATTTGCTTCGTTGACCTTTTCTTCTTCTTTTGACTCTCAGTTTCTGCCCTAACAGTTGCTCGTCGTGCGGGTTTGATGAGTGTCACCAAGTCATCACATAGAGTGCAATTACGATCTCGCAATGCCTCCCTCATTGCATCGAGATGCAGCCTTCTTTTACTGAAGGTTATCCCGTGTAGGCGGACAGAACTCATCAATTGTCCGACTGTTAATTTGTATGCCAACTTTTTCAGTGGCATTAAGATAGGGATCAAACTGTCATGCACTTCACACATCAAGCCCGCGGAGTGGGTGCTTACATGTGCTTGAAATGAGTAGAAACAATCATCATCAGGGTCCAGACGATCAGCATAGTCTTCGACCATATAGTCTATGAAGTCAGGTTGCCTCAAAGTGTACGCCTGACCGCCACCGATACGCGCTACCAAGTCTTGCGCCGCACGGTCGGAGTGAACCTGTTCAGTTGGGGCTGGTGGCTGCGGCAATGGCATGAGGTCCGCCGGGGACAGAGCGTGCAACGTTGTATCTGAAATATCTGCATCAGTGCATCCAGGGAGCAGGAGGGAGATTAGATGAAGAGGCGTGCAGAGGCGGCAAAATGGGCGTTGACTGTGGATGTGTTTAATCAGATGAGATAGAAACATTGATCTTGTCATGAAGTGCCTGGAAATAGCCAGTGTTATCATCATGGACTCTTTCCCTGTCGTTGGCAAAATTTTCGATACCTTACCATACACACTATCGAAAACCGAGTGTGGACGTGGTGCAATAATGCACGCAATGCCGGTCTCCTTACTAGAATATGCCATGTATCGATTATGCTCTGTGATTAAAGGATACATCCACCTCTGGATCGGTATTACCAAGGTTATATGTGACAGGGTTTGCGCTCCATACTCAATTTCAGATGGGAAATCACAGATGGTGACTGGACAAACTGATGCTACGCAGATGGCGAGCGGACAAGAGGATGGCGCGCAGATGGCGCGAGGAGACTTATAACAGGCAACAGCCAGTGTGAGACTGCTTCGTGAATGCAACAGGTTGCAGAAGCAATCTGGCAATGGGCTAAACCATGCCACGTGGCGTGAACCGTCGCAAGGATCAGGAGGGAACAGGTCATGCAACAGGTAGTGATTCAGCACATATGCATATTTAGTGTAAATTTTACTATAACACATGTTGAATGGTAAGCAGGCAGCGATATGGAAATGGATACCAACTCACACTAGGGACTGGCACGGGTCTTACCGGGGGTACCCGTGTGTCACCCGCAGGTGGTGAAATTAAGCGCTCACCCGTACCGGGTGAACCTGAACGGGTGCGGGTTATCCGTGGGTGGATTTTCCCATCGGTTTAGAAACGAGGGAAGCGCCCACTGTGTTGACAGAGTCGGACTCGGACAGATCCTTTGCTTGCCTACGACGAGTGTCATCACGGAAATCATTTGCCATTCAATATTAAGGACCAAGGGTAAGACTCACAAATTATTTAGTGAATATAGTAATGTAAGGGGAAAGACACATGAAGTATTTAATCGTGGAAGGATGAGCTTTGACTTGGTGTTTGTGGGAAACTTGAAGAGGGATTCAGTATGTAGTAAAAGAAGACTGAATTACAGTCCAGCGCAGGCTAGCACATCAGGTGCACACGGAAATCAATGCAAGTGCAGGATATACCGCAGACGGTCAAGGCGGCAGGCAAAGAGTTGAAGGTGTTAGTTAAGGACGATGTATGAACAGACCTTGACGTTACCTATGGCATTGGTGCCCACGGAGAAATTCTGAGCATTGAGTATGCTATTGCAGCTGGATCTAATGTTTCGCGGCACCTCTCAGCTCGAAGGGCTGGTCAAATCTCTTATACCAGTGGAACTTTGAATGGAGAATACAGGATTTTGCTTTCTGCGCCTCTGCCATGCTTATACAAACGGGTACCCGCGGATACCCGCAAATCCGCGCTTACCCGTGGGAATCTATCCGTTCCCGTTTGTATCCGCGCTAATGGCTAACCCGCGGGTAATCACCCGGGTGAACGTCACCCGTGCCAGTCCCTAACTCACACGACGTCCACAGACCTGTCCGATTGCCGGCCAGCAACTGCATTCTCCAACACAGGTACCGCTGGAAGCCTGCCGATAGGGTCATCACACGCGATATTCAGATGAGAGAGAGCATGCAGCACAGCGAGTGTCATCCATAGGAGCCCGATCATCTTAGATAGTGGGGGTAGTGAAGAAGGCGGGAGATTAGGCGGATCCAGAGATATTCATGTGTAATATTCACACGCCACTATGTATGTCATTTAGCGCCACGCGCAAACAGAGAGCAGGCTTGCTAAGAATACGGGTAACTAGTGCAATGAAGCTGGAGTCATGGCACTGATAATAATTCATGCATAAGTTGTACGAGCGTGTGGAGGGGGCTGTCTAGAGACGAAGCAATTTCGGTCATGTTTAAGCACGAGCAGCACGAGGCACCTTCCTCCTTTCGGCGGTAAGAACATCGAATTTCAAATCAATCAGTTAGGACTTCGGACCGAATGATAAAGGTTTATAAATTCCAGGCACGCCTGAGTGTTCCAGTGCAAATCATACTACTGATTGGAATTAGGGTTCGTCGTGTGGGCGCAAGAGGCGAGCAAAGTTTCAGATATCAGCGGTGCGTTGACGCAATGGTCGGCATATCTACCTAACGCACATGGTGCATGCTGTGCAGGCAAAGTTGCGACACTGATAGGACGAATCAAAGGCACATGCGGTAGTGAGTGCGAACCCCTGATTAACCATAAATCTTATTGAAATACTGCAACACAATTTGAATCAATTTTCCACATTGGCGATGGTTCAGACCATGTAAGGCGAACAACAAGATCCCTACACCACATTCTTCATCACCACATTGGGACAACCCTCAATATACCGACCTATATTCAACTCGAGCACTCCAGGAACAATATTGTCGGTGGGGCGGTCATGCAAATTAGGTCAAGTCTCAGTGAAAGAGTATATGCTGAGTGCATTCAACATAAACACTCACCTCGCCCGGTTCCTTCTCGACCCCATACAATTTAGATGCATGCAAGCCCGCACAGGAACTATAATATCTGGGTCGAATGCAGTGCAGTTTATGGATCGCGTAAACTACGAGGACGCCGACCTCGACATCTATGTCAACCCTGGGCACGGCTCCACTGTAGGCAGGCACATGGTCAATATTCAAGGCTATCGAGTTGTAAACCTACACGGCGAGGGCGGTTCAGTCACCCTTGGCTTGAACGAGAGCATCGACCATGTAATTATGGTGGCCATGGGAGCTGCGCGTGAAGTCGTGAAAGCACAATACCAGCAGCGCTCTATCAATATCTTGTACAACATGGAACACATCACAGAAGAGGGGAGGGTTCTGCGGGTGCAGGTTATCGTGACGTCCGATTGTGTGTTCCACGCGATAATGCATTTTCATTCCAGTAAGCGCCTCATCACCTAAGCGCACCCGTCTCATAGTCAATTCACAGTGTGTGTAATGAATGTGATAACCTACAACCGAGCTATATCATTCTACCCACTAGTGTCCTTTGAATTTAGACGCAATCAGGAGATGGCCTTGTATGGAGCATCATTGGGTAACACGGAGAGTGCGAGGGTAGCGATCCAGAAGTATCGCAGGAGAGGCTTCGAGCCAGGCGGGTATCAGGGCGCAGCGGACAGCAGGTACCACTGTCTATCTAACATATGCTCGCTGTCTGACCCCAGTAGGACACTTTTTCAGCACGGATCGGACCGTAAAGTAGGCGATCGATGGTGCTGGACAATCAGACTGGATACGGGGGACGTCAGTCCACAGGTCTGGGTAGAAGACGGGCCGTGGGAGTTTGCCCACGAAGGCGATGAAGGGGCAGGTGCATCCGCCGCTGAAGTTCGTGCGCAAGATCCAATAATGCATAACAAATGGTGCATGACGGGCTTCCTCTTCATCCTGTCCCCGAAATACTCCCTACTGAGGCTCCCAATATTCAAGTATGGGTATGCGGTGGCGAGCAACATCAAGGCATTGTGGGCGCGCGAGTTCAGTGATGAAATGGCTGTGGCGAAGAGTAACGGGGTATTCAGTGACCGCAGATGGTAAGTGTGTTACAATACTTTAAATATGGTACTGACAACGCACCAGGTTCGACGACATCATAGAGAAGATAACAGAAGGGTCTATCATCGTAGGCATTGAAGAAGATAACGAGGAAGAGGATGGCGGAGCAGAAATCGAAGCATACAACAATTTGACCTATTCAACGGAGGATGAACAGTACGGGGGAGTCGCGTACCCAATGAAGGTGACTGAGATGATCCCCAACGGCGAGTTGGTTGAAATGTTGAGGCGGTACAGCCAGGCATATCAGAAAGAAGAGAGCGAGGGACGGGAATGGTGTGAGAGGCGCGATAAGCAGAGAGAGTGAATAGTATCTTGTTGCCAGAGATACAGTACAGATCTCGCCAGAAGAAGATTTTGCCAAAGCGCTATATTGTATAAATGACATCACATACTCAAGTATGGCGGTACAAACTCATGAAGTGGCTGATACACAAGGGGGGAAGAAGAAGTCAATACTCGTGGACCGTGGGAAGGTTGGGTTAGGCTCAGTCGTGTCATTGCCGACAGTACGTTTTGGCACCTCACCAGCAACTACTACTTTGGAGTATCAGAACATACACTCGCATATAACATACACATAGATGCAAAATATCTTCTACTATCGGATAATCTATGGTCAAGCGCACCGATCAACAGCCGCAAGAAGACAGGCACGGGGCACGGAAAATGGTGAGAGCAAAGATGATACCTATGTTTCGCTGTATGCACCAGCTTCTCGGGTGTCTTTATTTACTAGCGCCAATGCCCTTTCAGTAGCTCTGTTGTGGGCCGAGACGGTCATTGAATTGAAGGACAGACGAATGTTTCATTTAATTTTTAATGCATGACATTGTTACAGAAAGAAACAGAGTGATCACGTATTTCAAGGAGTACCCACCACAACAGCCCACATGAGGTTGAAGTTGAGGCCCGGGCCGCGTTCCTTGTGCACGTACTTGGTAGAGGTGTATCCTACCCACACGCAAGATCCTTCTGGCATCTCTCCCACGTATGGCGGCAGCTTATCGTCCAGAACAAGGAGATCGCTATCAAGGCCGAACTTAACCCCTCGTGCATCAAGAACAGGGACTGTGATAATATGTCAGTAAGTTGAATAGCGTCAAGGGTGCCCTCTTACTATTCGCTGCACCAGTTACCATGTGCTTGGCGACCTTGAATGGCGATAAACCGTCTTTTTCACGAGACACCGCAGGGGTTTTCTTCAAGAACGTGTTCGGGTACTTGGCTGGCGAGGAGCTTGCAGATGCTGAGAACGACGCAGCCAATTATAAAACATGGACATTTACAAGCAGTGCGCGACTTACAATATTTCATCGTCTTTCCTGTGCAGAACACTATCACACCCGCCCTCATGTTGACATTCACAGAGGGAACATGATGTGCCATACATGTCAGGACCTGTGGATACCTTGGACAAATCAATAGGTTTGAGAGCAATAAGAGAGAGCAAACAATGGTTGAGTAGGACAGGTTATAGATTGACGAAAGAGGTCTGTGAGATGGAGAACATCGACACAGACCTAGGCAGTTTATATACACATGATAATAGTACACTAATTAGCTATGAATAAGCGGGGCCGCTGATGAATCGGCTGACTGAGCCAGATAAGAGTCACAAGACTTGGAACATGAACTTGACAAGGTAACAGTGAATATCAACCTGTGTGGCTGTACTGGGAGCACGGTAGTTTTAAAGGTTCTAGCCGTCCTGGACGGCTTGTACGGTGGCTTTATACATGGCACAGGCAGGGTCGTGACAATACAGAGGCCAGCCTGCATCCTCTCACATTTGACGATATTCGGTATTCCCCTCAAAGTACGCCGATCCTCGCCGAGGTTCTCCTCCATCGAGTAAATTTTTGAGGTTTGAGTGAGGAATACAACGGTAGCGAAGTGGATCACTGTGTCTCTAGAGCCTGCCGCAATGAGGACAGTGTTGCCGCCGGTAACCGTCTTGCTGGCCAATGTCGATGGCACAATACGGGACGTGTTCCTTATATGTTCATGCTCCCTGAACTCGATGAGCTTTTTAGCTGCCTAATCAACGGAGGTGAGTAGATCGCAAAAAAAGCAGCGTATAGAGCACTCACTTTAAGTTTATATCAGGACACTGCCCCTTCCATGCAGAATACGTTGGGAGACCCATGTGGGGCTCGTCACTCCAGGATTGGAAGACTCCTGATCTGTATGCAGGTGCGTCATGAACGGTATAGCAAAACAAAACAGGCAAGGCGAACTCACACGAGATTGCAGTTCCCTACGTAGTTGATTTTAGGGTCCTCGTCGGCAGGATTCTTCACTTGGCATTTCGAAGGACAGACCTCGCTGCAGGTGATCACAAGTTAACATATGCACTTAACATCGCAAGCTAAGAACTTACCCTCGAATTCCAACTTCCAGATCTTCCAAGTATACAGTACTCGTGTCTGTCTTGACAGGTGTCTTGCCATGACTGCCACAATCAGGCTGCATGACCTTCAAGAGTTTTGCCTGACGGTGTCATATCATGATATTGTTTCATGATTGGACTGATAGAAAAAGGCAAGAAATCTCTCTAGAAGCAGTTATTTAGGAATTATACGAAGACAATCAAATTCCAAAAGTCACGTGACCAGATGTTCAAGTTTGTCAAGACGTCTTTTTCATTTGCTCAGGATGAATTATGACTGCCAATCTAAGGAATCACAATCAGCCTAGGTCAAGTCATCCTTTACGAAAAGAATAGAGCAATCGAAAAATAGTTCCAGGCCCCTTTGCCACATCTATTTTGGAACCACCGGCTATTCATGACAAATGGGTAACCTAAGGAAGTTGAAAAACACGGATATCCCCGGAATTCATAGTTTCTCCGAATTTAAACCGCATCGTACGGCATCCCGGTCAGCCACCATCGCAAAAACACACGCTGCCATCGGTGAAAAGTTTAATCCGTCCACTTCCGGTCGAACCGATGGACCGGAACCGAAATCATCGGAAGCCACGTCTTTATTATGTCACCCACTGAATTGAAGGGCACCAAGCATGATGGACAAGCCTTTTAGAAGCATCAGCAAGATTAATGAAATTCAAAAGGATGCGCCAAGCGGACAGGGTTATGTGCGAATCCTCTCTTCCATCAGATCACGGTGATTCATCACGCAGTAACCAGCATGGTGATCTCTTTGAAGCTTGCTGCGCGGCGGAAGCTCAGTTTGCAATTATCGGAAGGAAAGTCTTCGAGGAAATTTGGTCTAAGTTCTATAGATGGGAACTCACCGTTGTGAGCTTGGTTTATTGATTTAAACCTTAGGTTATCGGGTCAGTCGTTAGACCGGAATCGCCTAATCGGTTTGGGGGTTTATAGTGTGCGAATCAGGAGTTGTTACTAACCAGAATAGGCTAGTATAGTAGACTAGTCGCTTGACTAAAGTCTACTAAAAGAAAATGAAATGAAATCGAAAAACAAATATTCAGAGCCTGATCTGCTGAATCAGTCGTTCGACAAAAGGGGTTGGCCGAAAACAAAGATAAAAGTTCCCAACACGTAGGCTACTTCTATCTCTCAAACTTTACTTAGGACTGTGAAACAAACAAACACAAACCTGGAGCTCTCTGGCTCAAACTTCACTTGAAACGATACGGGCGGAAACAAACACACTCACAAAACAAAACAAAACACGACACAGACAAAAACAAACAAACACAAACACAAACAATCAGGTTACTGGCTTTCAGACGTTCACAAGGTTACTGGAGTCAATCACTTTATTGACTGTAGCAACTATACACTGGAGCAGGATGTGATGGTTCAAGAGAGAGGGTGCTCGGGGCTCAATGACTAAAACTACTGAAAGTGCAGTCCTTATATACTATTCTAACATTCCATATTAGGACACTTTCCCACGACCATGAAGGTACTCATCTATGACTGTGCAGATACTCACTGACCTGAACTCTGATTGGCTAGTAAAAATAGGCAAACCTGTGTTTCTAATATTCTGAGAATTGTTGCTATTTTTCCAAGAATTGATCTTTCAATCCTGTCAACTTGTCATTCTCATGTTTTCTGACATATCAGACACAGCCGCCTAATGATCAGGTGACTCTGACATAGCCATGTGACATCTTTATTTAATAGAAAATAGTTTCTGGGTTTTGAATTCTTTATGACCGAATATTTGCAGGCTTGGCTCTTTTTCTGACAAACTAAGAGTGCTTCCAATTGTCGCTAGTTTCAGGGAATCACTAGGGCTTTCTATTGTCTCGGGGCAATCACCATGACTTTCTCGTGCACATTTAATGATCTGCGAGTCACAAAAGAAGCATGCTGTGGGATCTTTGCATTTCTAGAATGGGATGCTATATGATCAGCGCTTTGTGCAGACCGATTGCAGCTGTCCGGGATGCCGTACAATGTGGTTTAAATTCGGAGAAACTGTGCATGCCCGAGATGTCCGCATTTTCCTACTTCCTAAGGTTACCGGATTTATGTAATTAGCCGGTGATCACAATTCCTGACGGTTCTTCATGTTTATTTCAGTTTCATGGTATTTTCACTCAGTCCAATCATGAAACAATTTCATGATATGACACCGTGTGTACAAATCTGCTGAATGCACTCAAAGTGGACCGACATCCCGGAACTGAACAAGGAAGATCAGCGCCACATCATGCAGACACCATGTGAAGCATCAAGAAGAAGCTTTCAAGATGAAAGCGGACACAAATGAATTCCAGAAAGGCGTTTCAACCGGACTTTGTGGCGTACAGACTATGCAGCGTGAGGACATGGCATCCTGCAAATCATACAGGATGTGTGAAATGAATTAATGAAAGGTGGCGATCAGAAAAGAATGCACCGTGAGGTGTTCTCTGATGACTTTAAAGCCAAAAGGATCCGTAGGAGGGCACCTGATGGTAAGAGCAACTGCAGCCCTTTCAGCACAAGATATGTGCAATGAGACAATGAAGACCGAAATAGCGGATAATGAGATTCAATGAATAAACTCGTGTTAAACCGTTTCATCCTTTCCGACAAAGCGGAAAGCCCTCTCAAGAAAGACAGAAATATGGAAAGGCAGGACCTATCCAATGGAAGTGTCCGAAATAAAGGAACACTAACACGAAGCATGATGATCCCCAATAAAAAGAGACAATGACGTCAGAAAATCGTGCACAAGGCATGCCACAAGAAATTGGGAAGAAGAAATCAATGCTTCGTGTCAATCGCAAGACAAATAACAAATATACACGCAAATGTCGATCCCCTACAATCAGACCATTTCCTACTCCCGAGAATAATCGTACATTGAAGAGTAACCATCAACCGGATAACTCTGTGAACCTTCAGCCGAAATAGAGAGAGTGCCACGTTCATGGGACTCTGGATGATGAGAATGCTGAAAACCGGTATCGATGGAAGTAAAATGATTTTCTCCATTAAGAGGCAGTTCCTCGATGTGACCTGAGGGCACTTCAAGGAAAGAGACCGGGCGAGGAAAGAAATTGGTGAATGATGATCTTGAAGAAGAAACCTGATTATGAGTCGAACGGGAACCCGAGTTGGAAACAGAATGGGCGAGTCGATAAAGAGACCGGCTAATGGATCCTCGAGAGGCGAGCCGAGTCCCAAACCGATAAGGGATGAAGATGGATAGTGAAAGCCATACACCAGTGATGGGATCCTTGAAGGCAGAATCAAATTCTGCACACT
>JACXVL010000283.1:0-86940 GCA_014898675.1 Athelia sp. TMB | reverse complement strand
GCCACGGTGAGAGGCGCCTTCTGTGCTGTACGCGCGCGTCGGCGCTGAGCTATTGATTGACTCTGTTCACAAACCAGCGTGCCTACAGTATTGCCTCCCTCATCCCGCGCGTATCGATCGCGTTATCGGGGAAAGGTTATATCAAGGTCGACTAGGGTCTGTGAAGTCCTTCTGAGGGCCTCATATAAAGCATCGCATGATGGGGTGCACTCGAAGTGCAATGACAGCATCTGCAATGAAAGAAGTGAATGTGATGGTGTGGGGGATTGATGTAGGAGAATGATGCTGGTCTATCGGCGCCGCCTGTAAAGATGCAATCCGCAATCTTGCCAACATTGCTTTGCGGCCAGAGCTGGATGTCAATAAAGCCGCAATCAACCTATCTGCAGTGGCGATCATCGGGAGACAGCATCATCTGACATCCGAGTCCTGCATATCACGTTGATGCAACCGGTTGATGGTGGTGGCTTTTTTCCGGTGAGGTCCCGTTACCGTATCCAACGCTAAGTACTAATCCGTATCATAGTACCTATGGGACCAGAAAGTCTTGACCAATTAACCGTACCCCCATTACTACTGAGTGCAGCGAAGAAAACATAACAGAATGTGTGTTAAAGACCCGTGGGCAGTAGAAGCCCAATTTGTAACTTTCGTCTCGGTGTTTAAAGCCTCGTGGGAAGTCAATCGACTCTCAACGCTAACATGCCCTCAATGCTCGATGTACCAGCTGGCATGCTGCCAGGGCCATTAACAACTATGCGCGAGATCATCCACCTTACGCTTCCCTCTGCTTCTCATTCCCCCCTCGATCTATCTGCATCCTCATTTTTCGTGAAGACGAACCCGACCTGCGTAGATCAACAAACAATTGCGGCGATGGAGATGCCAGGCCGGCCCCTATTGGATGCGTTGGTATCTGCTCTTCCAGGAGCGCTGAACTCCGGTGCCAAAGCAGTCCGGCTCTTACACACTGCGCGCGCGCGAAAAGAAACCCTGCCGATGTGGGTCGTGCCATTCTGGCAAGGTGTGCAGCCGGCCAAGACCTCGCAAGCTTTGTGGACGAAGGCGGAAACTTTCCTGCTGCAGGACACTAGCAGCGCTCTTTGGGCGGAGCGGGAAGGGCGACCCGCAGGGGCAATCGTCATGAGACAGACCCTGGCTTTGTTATACGACGTGAAGGTTGAAGGAAAAATCGAGGGTTTTGGGGACGAAGAGAAGACTTGGCGCTTGGCAACGTTTGCCAGTCGTGATTGGCTGGCCAGCTCTCACATCAACATGCTTTTGGAGCTGTTGAAAAAGGATTTAGCACGTGCGGGCAGGCACAACGTCGTCATTTGCAGTTCGTACGTATATAAGAAGATTTTGGATGGTTATTTGGACAAGGATAACTACCAGAAGTCGGAGTCCCACCGAACCGCCAGAAGACTGGGCATACGTCTGGCACTTCACAAATTGGATCTAGCCTCGATGGCCAATATTGATGAAGAACATTGGGTGGCATTCGTGGTGTCACCCGGCGCCCTGACTATTGCTTATGGTGATTCGTTTGCTTTCCCGGTGAACGATGACTTCCGGGCAGTCATGACCTGGTGGACCGGAGTTCATTTTAGTGGGACCTTCCGGTGGCAAATGATGGAAGTCACGAAACAGGTCGATACGTTCTCCTGTGGAATTCTGGGAGGAAATGGTTTGGGGCATCATCTTTTGGGCAGCACATATCCTCTGATCGCTACGGGACGGCGGCCGGCAGAACTTGAGCGAGTCGAGATAATGAGACGCATTCTACTTCACCACCGGGTAAGTTGCAAGCTGACAATGCGATACATTTCTCACCACGCTTATAGAACTCGCTTTCCTCTTCTGAAACATCACACGAAACACCCATTGTGCCTTGTGATTCTCTCGATCGAGGTGAGCCGGGTATCGTGTCTATGGCGAACTTTGCATCCTTATCGGATATCTAAGCTGAGACCGACCGATTGGAGCAAGCTCTTACCTTTATGTTGCGCCTCCCGGAAGAGTCACGTACATTGACACGCCGCATGCTATCCGAACTGCCGCGTTTCGACTTGGAAACTCTTGCGCTACTTCGACTTTACGGCCCGCGGCGATACGCGCTCTGTGAAGAGGATGACCGGGTTGTAGAGATTCTCACCAATGAGAAATCATCGCAGTCAGAGCTGCTAGCGGCGCTGAGGTTGGCCCATAGCATGTTCAACATACGTGCCAGTGAGGAACATCGAAGGGTCCTTGCCCGGGCAGCGTCGATCGATCAGGTAAGCGCGTCGTATCCCCACGCGTCCACCACCAGCTCACCAGGTGATCAGCATTTCAATCGCAGCGTACGACCTTTCATTCGTGCCAGCGCGTATGCACAGGCCATGGACCCATTGCAAACGCCTATCGCCCCAGAGACACTTGGTCCCACAACCTTTGAGCGAGTCGTTATGTCTGTGGCCGGAAACCCTCGCCAAACCAACAAAGTCAAAATAGTGGACAATTCCCTTGACAAGCTTGCAGCTACTCTCGAAGGCATGAACATGAATCATTGGGAAGAGCGAATTGCATTGGTACAGACGGTCTTGCAGAAGGGCCAGGTTCTTTCACGTGATATTCGCGAGGATCGGGCGTAGTTCTAAATATCATGGATTTTCCTTCTATCATCATACAATACAAGTCTTGTGACAATCTTAAGCTCAACATCTCAGCCCTGAAGTTGCAGATCTTCCCCTCCCTTAGTCTTGCCGACGCCCGCCCACACCAGCATTCTGGCCTGCAGAGTATCGACCTCCAGCGCTTCCTGTTCAGCTTTGTCGGCGCCATTCTCCAGAGACACACGGAGCCTTCGGCACTCGTCCAGGCTTTCCTGTACGCGTGCTCGGGCTCGCGAAAGCGACGCCTGGTGCTGGTCATACTTTTCAGGAAAGGTAAGCCTACGGTAATGGATCAAACCATGGACGCACATTTTTCGCAGGAAACACGGGTGGTGTTGCTTGATTGGGAGCCCACCAACCAGGAAGAGGGACGTTCAATGGCCGAATAGTCGATAGCATGTCTCTGATGGTGCTGAGTCCACTGGCGTCGTCCGGCTTCACAGCGTCGCGAACGATATTGACAAGACTGGGCACCGGTACCGGTGGCACGTGTGCAATGAGTCCCGCACCTATGCCTCCATCCAACAGTCGCTTCACAAGATATCAGTTGACTCTCTAGGCCGTCTTGTTGCATTCAACTCTCACCAGCTCGTATCTCACTCCGTCCAGGAACTGTTTACGTCGCTTTTCCTCATGCGGTGGAGGAAGCTGCTCAAATGCTGCATGGAGGGCACTGGCAAAATTGTTGTAAAGTTCGTCTATGGCATAATAAGTGGAATCTATTTAGTACAGGAGAATGTTTACTGACCCATGAAGGCTATGGTGGTAATTGTGTGAGAAGCAAGATCATTCGATTCAAATTTGTACATTGGATGAATTAGGAAACTACTCCGGACGCATTGCTTCCCGTCGTCCATTGCGCAGGCTGCAACGCGGCAATGATTCTTTGAATTTCCAGCTTGCGATCAGATTGGGTTCTGACGTACCCCCCCTGAACTATGCTAGCAGCGGTGAGCATGTCGGTAGCGTCTTCGGTGGCTATGGCCATCCTAGTCGCTCTGCTGGTTTGCTCATGCCACTAAGGCAGAGTCAGTACTTCAAAAGGGATAGATTTCGGAAATGGCGAGAGCTCTCACCGATTTACAAGGAAGACTTTTGGAAGGAGGACTCTTCCACCACGAATTTTCAAAGTCAACACCATCTATGTCCATGCAGTCGTCCCCGAACCATCGAGCTCGATATTCCTCCATCACCGGTCTTTCAACCCCACCATCCCAATCAATTTCCATTCCTGCACGAATGAACCCGGGAAAAATGAAAGTGTTGTTAGTTCTGGAGAATATCTCGCCGATTTTGGTGCAGAATTGCTCCTGCTCGCGTTAGAGGAGCGGATCAAGAAATCGTGACAGGAGGGAACTCACTAATTCGTAGGAAATTCCTTGTTGGAATCGCTGCATTGTGCGATTATCCTCTGCGTCATCATTCCCTAGTGCGGGCATGAAGTGGAATGCTTGTGTGAGCCTGTCCTTCAATTCCTGGTTGCGCCATGTTTCTATGTGTGGGGCCATCGAACTAGGATCACCATATGACGGCAGGGATGCACAGGTCAAGAAGAAATCACGATACGCAACCATGACAAAGGCCCGGAGGATAGAACAGATGAACGTTGCATATGCATTCCCGGTCCTCGCCGGACTCAAAGTATGTGGATTACGTGACCTTTGGTCGCTGGAACGGCCCGGCTCTTAAATTGCCGGCCGGTGGAAGATGAAGCCGGGATCGATTGATCCCAGGCCGGAAATGTTGAGACCGGGGAGTCATAGTGGGCCGGCATTGTGGTTGCGAACTAGCATTCAACTCGTGTAAATTGCAATACCGGGAGACATCCCCTTACACAATTCGGAAGCCAGTGAATACGAAGCCATCGGTTCTAAGTGCCTCTTCCATGAATAACCTTTGCCTCTCACGCCTCGCCACTGACGCTCTGGCATGATGTACCTCCCTGCGATCCATATAGCTGATAATCTCTACTGATGGTGATCGCTGTCGTGTATGATGTGAGATGACCATGACTTCATCTGAGCTGCTTGAAGGTGACCGACGACGTTTTCTGACCGGCGTTGCATTGAGGTCAAGGCCCGGTCTACCAGCTATTTCGTCGCCGCCTCCTTGCTCCTCCCATATAATGCGATTGCCAGGATGTACCAGATCGCTTTCCTCTCGTGCAGGAAGCGGGATACGCATATCAAGTGATATAGGCTGCGGTATCATGCTGTGAGGGCGGGATACATTGCCAGTGGAGTCGTCGCCGGGGCCCTCCATCTCTTGGACGTTTGATGTGATCACGAGAAGAGGGGAGCCTGTACCTGTGGAGACGTTGGTGAAGTCTTCCATTGCCCGAGTATCCAACACGCTGCCTGATTCCCATTGTGCTTCTCCGTCGTCTTCTTCATACGAACTATTCGAGTCTTCCGCGCTGCTTTCATCAGAACTCGATTCGTCCTCAACGAGAGTGTGATCGCTGTCACTGTTGTTGCTGTTTGAGGTTATTGGTGCACGGAAATGGCTAATAACGTTCACCACTTACTGGATTTCAACATTCTGCGCCGTAGTAACATGGAAATCTACGGCCGCTCCCAGCGTGTCATTGCTGACCAACATTTCGATTTTTTAATGGCGAGATTGAAGAAAGACTGGCTGAACCCCAGAAAGCTGTATTGGGAAGTTGCAAGGAGAAATCGGTAGCTATCGTGTGCGAATGACATTGGCCATCCCGGTCAATGGAACCGGAGCTTCTTCTTCTTACATGTGTACAGCTCATCTCAGAACCAACAGCCTACAATTCGTCTATCCTCTCAGGTGGCCGCCGTATCCGTTTTTTGTACGCGGAAACTCAATGTATAAGCCTGTGTTTACTGCGTTATGATATGAGTGGCGCGAGGATGCAGTAGCTCAGGCGCGGCATGATAAATGACGATGGTTTATACATTCGCTTAGTAAATAGAAAGTAGCTAGGTGCACAGTAAGCATATGGAAGAATCATAATCGAGTAAACGAGAGCTCACCTCAGTCGCGGCACAATATGCGACAACGTCTGAGGTGATGATACAACCGGCAAGCCAAGTAGAGCATATGGGAATAGAACAATATAAGTGACAGGAGAAAATGTGAGTATAAGCGATGAAAACGTAGCGTATGGCCTAGTAGGTTGCTAGCAGCATCTCCAACACGTCGGACGACGCCGATCACACCGCGATCCCCCTGCCGTGCGCGATGCAAAGGTACCCATAGATAGAGAATTGGCAACAACAAGGCAACTGAATGAATGGAAGGGGACGGGATTATATTATATTGGAGCCAAAAATGGGGGGACAGTGGGAAAGCAGAGTGAAAGTACCCCTTTAAAAATAATATGGGCTAGGGGCGTTGTGAGCACAACCACGACATGGGTCAGCACATCTGCATGCCACTCTGTCCATGCGACAAGCAAGTGGAGAAACACGCACGGAGCTTTTAACGTCACTTCATCTGCCATGGCCTGCCAGACTCACTGAGCCTTCAACGCCACTTCGTCTGCCATGGCCTGCACAGTGCGTATTACAGCTAAGTAGCTCTCATGCATGGCCTTGTATATGCTATGGAGGATTGAGCAGGGGGAACATGAAGCAGTAAGCAACATACCTGATATTGGCCTGACCGGCTCCTCGGTCCATATCGGTGGGGCAAGGAACATCCTTGGAGACTGGATGCGGTGATATCAAGAAATGACTAGGCCCTGCCGAGAGCTCACTCTTGCTCATTCCTGCCCTGCCTAATCGAGGCGGGATTGATTGCGAAGGATCGAAAATGCTTTGGGAATTTGCAGATACGCTTTGGAAGTTGTAATGATTGTGATCGTGAGCTGAGCAGGTGTACCACGGGTGGTTGAGAACACGGATATCATGCTCAGAGATGGCATGTACGTTCATTGCCCGGCCCTCCTCGATTGCAACTTCCATTTCCGCAGCAGCGCTAAGAAGAATCGATGGGACCTTGGCGCCAGGGTCGCTGTCAAAGGAATTCATGACCAGCATGAGGCACTCTCTCTGCACCGAATAAACATTTTTTCAGACGAAGTTCGAGCTGCTGCACTCGTAACGCACCACAATGCATCCTAGAGCTACCATTACATTTGCCTCGGGTTCCCCTGCTGTCACCAAAATCTCCAGTGCCCGGGTGTAATCTTCAAGGCGCTTTCGCAGTGACACTGACATGGCAATGCGGAGGTCGTCGGTGTACGAGATCTTGGAAAGCCTTATCTGTTGGAGCGGCAGTAGAAATGAAACAAAGCCAGGTGCGCAGAGGTATGGAGTGACTTTGGTGCGGCATAGCACGAATGGCACGTGTCAGTAATCTTGTTGAGACTGCCACAAAAAGCCCGTTTCCCGCTCCGATCGACGACCCTCGCGCCCGCCGCCGGCGGTAGATTTTTCAAACGGTCACGAAGCACCCCAGTGCATCTGGATGAAGGCCACAAAGCGCGCAAAGAACAGAACTTTTGAAGAAATAACGACTGGGAGACGTAGCGGTACATTCGTAGATGTTCCGTTGAAGTCTCCGAAGAAGACAAAGCGGGCGCCAAAGAAAGCCCATACCCCTCCGGCAGTCGAGATTCCATTTGAGCCTCCTATAGAAGATGGGGACCCTTATGCCGAGTATTCGAAGGTTTGCTCCCTCTTACTGCCTTAAGTGGGTGCTGAACGTATCATGTCCAGTCATCCAACGATTATATGCGTGAATTTATCACCATAAGGCGTAGCTATCTCAGCAAAATCATGGAAAGCGAAGCCCCTCCATTCGACATGCTATGCTCGGTCTGCAAGATAGCCGGTCTTTCTTGGAAATGCTTGGACTGTATAGGGGGGTGTGTTTGCTGCACGGGCTGCTTGCGCCATCTTCATCGCCGGTTGCCGTTTCATCGCATCAAAGCATGGGACGGAACATGTTTCCAGCCAGCATGGCTCTACCAGGCTGGAGTTGAGATTCATCTCGGTCATGATGGTGAGAAATGTCCATCGTCATCGTTGGAAGAACAGGACGAATTTGGCGAGTCTGGGACCCCTTGGATGGACACCATACCGGGGGATAACGAACAGGATGATGCGCAGGATATTCCTGCCATTAATGACTCGATAAATAACCAAGATGCAGCCACTTCTTTCAGTTTCCCCCGGTTGAAGAAACGAAAGCAGAAACTTATCATCGATCGAACCGGCGTGCACCCATTGATAGTCAATCTTTGCTGTTGCCCCAGCGCTGATGCACAGGATGTTCAATATTTGGCCACCGGGTTTTTGCCAGCTACTTTTGATCAGGTAGAGACTGTGTTTACCTTCCGGATGTTGGATGATCTTCGGGTAACGCATGTCGAGTGCCATACCCCAGTCATGAACTACTGGCATCGCCTGCGGCGCATTACAGCGCCATTGCAGCCAGAATCTGTGCCGGTACGCCACCTCGATTGACTTTGCATTGGCTATTCTGAAGCCAAATTTTAGAATCGATACCGTGAAATGATGCGGGCGCTGCGCCAGTGGCGGAACGTCGAGCTGCGGAAGCGCGCTGGCTTTGCCTATATCGACACAGAACCAGGACCGGGCGAGCTTGTGGAATTTTGCAGCGCATGCCCTCAAGATAGATTCAATTTGAGAGAAAACTGGCAAGATGATCCAGAGGAGTGCGTGATGTTCATTCGTAACGCGCTCGCACTGACGAGTTTTTTAGATACAAATATTCCCGCGATATTTGTCTCGATGGAAACTTTTCAGCTGACCAAACAAAAATGAAGTGCCCAGATGATGATGTGCACCTTACAAACGGCGATGGATTCATGGTGACTGAATCACTGTATCAGGCGCACTTGAAGGCTGCGGTGGAAATCAAGCAGGTACGCCTCCTTTAATGCGAATTGACACTCAAAGCTGAGGACGTAATAGAAACGCACATGTCATCGATACGATGCCATGGAAAATTCAAACATGTCTAAGGCGCATCTTCTGTACACCGGAATTGGCGCTGCTGCATGTGCGCGACACGGTTGCTTTATCCCTCATGCTGTCGTGAATTTCACCAAGGGCGAAAAGTAAGTAATATGTTTGGCAGTTTTGAGGTTTTGTGGAATCTTTGAACGCCATTTAGATTCATGAACATGGATATGGCGGCTAGCGAGGCCACCCGATATCGCATGCAGAACATAAAACGCTCAACGTGGTACTATGATATCATGTGTCAATATTGGGTCCATCTCGTCGAGCGATTCGAGGCGAACCCCCATCTCCATTTCCCAGGACATCTCGAGATTCTGAGGGCCATCGGCCTTTTCCATGTGCACGGCCATCAAGATGACTGCTTTGCCAAATTCGCGCCCACATACGTCCCCGGCGCTGGTCTCGTGGATGGTGAGATTCTGGAGACGCTGTGGGCAATTTTGAATCATGTTTCTGGGAGCACACGATCGCAATCGACATCCTTCCGAAGAGAAACATTGGATGATCATATGAATGACTCCAATTGGAAGAAACTCATCTCACAAGGCAAGTAGGACACCCACCAGGAGTTCGAACGCTGACATGTTTATTTTCACCAGTTCAGCGACTTTGCGCGAAGTTTCCGAAGGCACAGGCTTTTGAAGCTGAGGCACAGGAAGCGCTGGATGCGATTGCATCCACAGCCCCTCCTGAAAGTCTCGATAGGTGGGCACGCGATGAACAAGAAGCACAAAAGAATCGCTGGCACGAGCCAGACGCAATGAGGATCTACGATATCAAAACCAACAAAGGTAAGAAACACTTTTCACAAAGCTTCTTGAGGCATTTATATGACGCATCCAGGTGTAACGAAGGCACAAATGCAAGTCCGGCTTTTGGAAGACGAAAACAAAAGGAACGATGTGACTGGCAGGTCTTCTCTTATTGCAGAAGGACTGAAGCTGGAGGAAGAACAGTAGGTTTTCCTTCCGTCTCGGCTGGTGTCCTTCTAAATTCTTCCTTGCAGGCTTCATCTTATTGCAATGGTTCGCCGCGTTGGAAAAAGCCCTACAGTTTCAGAATCATTGGAGGTTGAGACACGCCGGCAGAGACTTCAGAAACGTGTCGACAAGTACAACGACCGGGCTAGAGTTATGTGGCCCCTGGAATCGCATCAGCAACCAGCTGAGTATTGGCAAGATGAACTTGTCGATGTGGCAAGCGCTGCATCTGACGACGAAGAAGATGGTGAGGTTGATGTTGAAAACTACACATCGGTGGAAAAAGTATCGCTCCATATGCCCTCCACCATTGGGATGGAGATTTGCAGGTCCATGGGGTATGCAGACGCGGCAGAAATGGAGAAGAAGCTACGTATCGGTCAACAAAATGACGGCCTGCAGAATATTCGGGTGGCAATCAGCAGAAAAGCCTGCATCTTCAGAGAAGGTGTACGAGCGGCTAAATCAAAGAAGAAGAAAACGCGTTCGTGGGATCACATACACGCGGTGGACCATAGCGTACGGCACAACTGCAGGGTCTATGATCGAGCAAGACGCGCGATGCTCAAGTTAAACCCCAGTGACGCCGAGCGAGACAGATACAAGCCTCTAGCAAAAGCCGACCTCAATGTCGATACGGCCAGAGTTGAGCCCGGTCTTCGGGGACATCGAGGTTCGCGCCTTGCATGGTTCTGGACGATGGATATCGCCGATGATGTTGAGCAACAGGAGGGAATGATGGAATGTAAGAAACAGTTTTTCATAAATCTCGCAGATGCTCATCAAAATCCTAGTTTATAGAGTTCACTGGCTAAAAGCAAAATCGAGAAGGGACCGTTGCAAGGAGGAGGTGAGAATTTTAGCGCGCGAGATGGATTCCGTATGGCTTGGGTTCCTTAGCAGAGCCCAAGAATGGAAGAAAAGAGCAGACAGTAGTCGTTCCATGGGTATCACAAAAGCTACCAGGGGCCTGGAGGTGTATGCGCTAGCAAGAGAGAAGATGTGGAAGGAATTAGCAAACGACGCCCGGAGAAAATTTCAACGAGTCGGTGTAAGTATTCCTGATATTTAGACGATATCATGCAGATATATCATTGCTTTGAGGATGGACGTTAACATGTAGATTCAGAGTGGCCATCCTTGTGAGCATTACCGGCCGGTGAAGAGAAGCCGGGCGGCAAGTCACTGCCCGGCCGCTCCCGACTATCCCGGCAGAGGATTCCCGGCGAAATGGTAATACCGGGCCGGTATGCAATAAGTGCTTCGTTTTTAAAGGACTGCTTAACCGAGAAGCTCACGGTCTTCCTTCACTTCTAATTACACTCAATCCCATGTCGCTCATGTCATCAACTCCTTCGACTATTCACAACCTGTATCCTCTCCACCCGATGCTGCTTCCTGACATTCTGGAGGAGGTTACCTGGCACGCTGATGCCGGTGACCTTTTCAACTACGCGCTTGTGAACCGGCAATGGACCCATTCTGCCAATGCCCGCCTCTATCGCCATGTGCAGTTGCGCGGACGTCGCGATATCGCGCGGTTCTTCAAATGCCTCATGCATCGCACAATCGCTGAGCAAGGGGAATCGCCACGAGCGTCCATCATGCGCACGCTTCACGTACAGCTCACCGAGACCTCTGACGAGGCTCCCGTACGTCCCCTCAATAGAGAGGCATACCAGCAGCTGGTGCAACTCTTCCCGCGTCTCGTCAATCTTACTCGCCTGCTGTTGGAAGTGTACATTGGTTTCAATTTTGAGGACTACCACTTGATGGAAAGTTGGCTCTTCGCAATGCCGGTTTCTCTTCGCGTATGCATGATTCGGGTACGTGTTTGGCGCGAAATTTCTTGACCATCACTCTCATCATGCTGCATGTAATGCAGCTTGCTGATGGCCATGGCATATATATTTCCAACGAGCGCAGGTGGGCGCGGCTCATTCGATTCTTAGAGTGCACCACGTTGGTCCTCATCAGCAATCCGCCTATATTCCATCCCGAAACCTGTGATTCCCAGCTTCCCGAACTCCTTAACAAGGCTATGTTGCGCGGTGAGCGCAGGGAAACATCTCAGCCGATTTCTTTGAGCCGAATTGAGATATGGACATCGATTCACAAAATCGTTTGGACGAAAGGGTTATACATCGAGCGCATCATCCATCACACTGATGTGCCTGAATGGGACGACTACTATTGTTACGCGGCGCAGTGGGATGGTGAAAACTCACAATGGGAATTCCAACAAGATCGCGAAAGCATGCAATCCAGTCTGCCTGGCATGGTACCTGAGCGATGCCCGGGCGCCACCGTCATCAACCCTTTCGACCCTACGCGGGGCACATGTGAGGCCCGAAATAGTTTCAGGCGCTGGGTCGTTTGCGACGATGGGACGATCTGCAGAAGAGAGGATATGGACAAGCCGAGGTTGGAATCTGATTGGGTGAAATGGGAAGACAACTCATTTGGCAGGCGAGCTCTCGGCATGTACGTCCCATTGAAGAGGTAGTGCAGACTGTGCCATCGATGTCATTAGCGGTGAAGAACGACATTATTCAAGACGTAGTCATATGTATGACCAAACTTTGGAGTGCAATTCGAGCTTCCTTTAGCGATATCTCAATATTACTGGTGAGGCGGATATATAGTTCGGAGCTGACTGCAGTAAACATCAACAAATGAGGCTTTATAGCCATCACGCGGAATCAATACTAATGCCAAATGTTTTGCGCCCCGATGCATGCCGATCTGCTTGATTCCTTTCCCCCTCGCTTGCCGTGCGTGTTTCTTATGCCGCTAATCACCAATATGCTACTCGCGCTACTCTGCCAAATCATGCGCTCTTTCCTCTTGCAGTTGAGGATGGGTGTCGGCATATACAGCCGTCCACTCCGCTCCAAGCATGTTGCCCTGTCATCAGCATACATCTCAAGTATCACCAAATCATACTTCTGTCGCTGAAATCATATGCAGCGTGCCCGTTATCAAGAAAATTTATTGCGCTCGCCCCAAATCTTTTTTATGTCCTAACGACGCGCCGGAATACCGGCTTACTATCTTTGTTGAGATCCAACCCGAGCGTTATGTGGTTGTGGCCGAGCTGATTGGACTTCTTGAGAATATGTGAGTACCGTCACTATTTGTATATGTATTGACTTATGACGCATAGTACGATCGCTGGTCAGAATTTGGCCTAGCCCTGTGGATCATGGCTGATTCATGGCTGCTAAGCCACGGTCACTTGGAGCGTCGTATCTCTTTTGGCGCAGATGCGATGTTGCCTCGTAATTGATCTAATTTTACTCTCAATAACGGAGTCCTCACGTGCCAGTGAGGTATCCGTCACCCCTGTTGGACCTAGCAAAGATCGGCATGAGACGGAGTAATCGGATCTTCTGAGTGAATACGATAAGTGACGCTTGCTTTAGTTTGCAAATCTTCATTTGACACGGTTCCGGCATTCATGAATGGCACGTAGTGCAGAAAAACCCGAGCTTGAACCGTTTCTGGCCGTTCGACCGAGACAAGGATACGACCAGCCATCTGCCCGAATTTCCCCGGCCGGTGAATGTGACATGGCGGAGAATGGGTTTTAGGAGAGGGAATATGCGTGGCCGACGAGCGCTTGGTAATGAGGATGCTAAAAGTAGATATAATTGATGCGTTCAAACATCCAGCTCTGCGTTGCATCACGTTCATCTTGTCTTCCATGAACAGATAGCCAAAGAGCTAAGCGCCCAAATAATTAAGCGCCCTATAATGTGTACGATGCATTTCCGGCTATTTGACCTTATGTCAGCCGGTGGCGGGTGGCTGTTCAGTTACCACTTCCTAGGCGACTCCCATGACTCAATTCCAATACAACTGCGCCCTGCATGGGCGGCTGCTATGGGATCTCTTCAAGATATATAACATAGGAGCCAAGATAGCTGTATAAATAGGGCTCTTCCCAATAGATTAGAAAACAAGCGAGACTGGAAAAGCAACGAAGATAACGTTTCGCATATCGGACTGGCCCACGATCACGTAGCGGAAACACAGACGGTAATCAAGGGAAGAACGTAACTTGGCTTTCAAGATCGTCTAGTTATGTATACTCGCGGGAAACGATATCAACAGGCTCATGGCACCGTTGATTCCAGAAGCTACGTATCAGTTTAATAAAATTGGCTACCAACTGGGTACCCATTTAATTAAACGCTCACTAGTGTTGAAATAGAATCCGCCCGTATGGAACTTGAGGGCGAATATCTCGCGCTTTATTTCCTAGCAAACGAATTAATGTTCGGCCATGGCTCGCTAATCATGATTGGGCCGAATCGAGGGTGAAGGTTCTGTGATCCTTGAACATGGTTCAGCTGAAAGCCGCATAGCTCGCTAAACATGACTTGGCCGAATCGTAGGTTGAAAGGCTGAACATGGTTTGGCCCAAATCCGCATGGCTCACCAAACATGACTTGGCGATTTCGGCCAAATCATGTTCAGGGGTCATAGCTTTCAGCCTAACCATGTTCAACATCCACAGTTATGATTCGGCCGGGTCATGTTTGCAGTGGTCAAGGAATTCGGCTAAGTCATGTTTGCAGAGGGTAAGGAATTCGGCTAAGAGTGTTTTACTGGCTACAATTTTGGGGGCTTAGTCATGTTTCACTTGCTCCGCTGGCTTTGAGGGACTCGGCCCATTCATATTTACTGGGCACAGAGCTTTCGGCCCGGGCATGTTTAACTTAACAAGAACCATTGCAGATCTGGGCCGGACAATAACTGACAGGCGTACACAATCGGGCCCATACATATTCAACGCCATTCCCATTCTCGCTGAAAATGTATAGTGCACAATATCACTTCCAGACAAATCCGTCATTGAAATCCCTCATTCGGCTAGGTCATGCCCAGTGGGCATGGCGGTCTCGGCCTAACCCTCTTTATTTATATGCAGAGCTAGGCCGAGTAATAACAGGCTGGCGTAAACAAATGGGCCCATACATATTCAACGCCGTCCTTATGCTCAAGCCACCATGTGCTATATGCGGGTCAGTAATCAGGATCCATCACTCGGTTAGGTCATGCCCACTGGGCATGACAGTCTCGGCCTAACCGTCTTTATTTATATGAAGAGCTAGGCCGAGTAATAACAGGCTGGCGTAAACAAATGGGCCCATACATATTCAACGCCGTCCTTATGCTCAAGCCACCATGTGCTATATGCGGGTCAGTAATCAGGATCCATCACTCGGTTAGGTCATGCCCACTGGGCATGACAGTCTCGGCCTAACCGTCTTTGTTTATATGCAGAGCTAGGCCGAGTAATAACAGGTTGGCGTAAACAAATGGGCCCATACATATTCAACACCGTCCTTATGCTCACAGTGGATGCTCGATGCACGACACTCCGCCATCATGCGCTATATACGGGTCAGTAATCAGAATCTATCACTGGGCCAGGTTATACCCAATGGGTATGACAGACTCGGCCCAACCATGATCAGTGCCCATTTGTCACCAACCAAAGCGCATCTAATAGGGCTCTCCAGCTCATCTGAGGTTAGCTAGAATTTAGCGAGCACATTGGCCGAAACATCCTTGATATCGCTCACTTGCTGACAGGTTGCTGGCCGAGACATGTACAGCATAATCCCATGTTTCGGCGGAGGCATGTACAGCGAGGGACGGACTCCTGCTCGTAGCCCGGCCAAAGCATAGTACATCCCCGTAAACAAGTCCGGCCAAGACATATCTAACGGGATTCGGCCTAGCTCGGGTGTGACATGCTCGATGGGATATTATCACTTCGGCTGAGCATGTTTGATTGATTTTTTTACAGAAGTATGTGTTCGCGCGGCGGATCGAGTGCGAGCGCTGCTATATTGTAGCGCTCGACAGCGTTTTTTATGGCAGTGGAGCGTGTGGTGAGGGCCTCGCCCATGTGCTGTCGCCTCTTGTACCCTGAAGAATAGGAGGTTAGTCTCATTCTAGCCTATGAGAATACGACTCACCCATCCCTGCGCGATTCATACTCCCGAGCTCGAAGATCCGCGCAACAACCAACCCCTCGACGGTATCGAGAGCACGTTGATATCCGCGCATGGCCACCATGCGCCCAGTCTCCACATACTCCATAGACTGCGCCGTCCATCTAGCCTGAATACCAAGCCTCAGCTCAAGGTTCTGGACATGGGCATTGGCGATTTGGTGGTTTTCGATCGCGTGGCGGCGGCGAGCCTCAATTGCAGATGTGTGGTCGCGCGCCATTGGATCAGTAGGGTGGAAGCCGACGCTTCGGACTGCTTGAAGAAGTGTACTGCAAGGGTTATATCAGACACGAATTCGGGGAGAAATAGAGAGGTGGGACATACTCGCAGTGCCAGAGATGTGTCAGTCTCTGGTAATATTCCATGGCGAGGGTCTCTTGAGGAGGTTCACTTTTGAGGCCCTGGAGATATTGCTTTTCCTCGGCAAGCCAGCCCTTGAAAGGGGATGCCCCGGTGATACCAAGAGCCGCCTTCGAAACTTCCAGAGCGGCGGGGTACTTGTCAAGGATGTGCAGGGCTTTCTTGTACATAGTCTCAATATACGTAGCTAAACAACATGAAAATTCATTTAGATAATGAGCGTAAGGATAGTAAATATGCAAAACACTCACTCATAGTCATAAAATTCTCGAAATTATCAGTATTCATGAAATGGGCTGCAATGGCCTGCTGCCAACGAAACCTACCCATCGACCGGGTAGATCCCGCAAGTGCATTTGATTTTGAAAATGCCTGCTCGCATACCCCTAGCGCCTCAAGTCCAAGCCCATCAACATAGGTGGTCAGGTTATTAAGCTGACATAAGCGGTTGTGTGCGTGGCCGTGAAATGCGTCAACAAGTACGGTGTGGTTGAGTTCATGAGCGCGCGGTCCTAGGGCGCTGTTGGCTAGAGTCTTCTTGTGCGAGCACCCGATGTCCAGCCCAGCACCCTGATTTGCGCCGTGGTGATCTAGCATCCGTGCTGCAGTAGCTAGGCCGTACTTTGATCTGTAAAAGTAGGCTTAGAGGCGAGCTTTGAAAATAATTAAATGCGAGACGTACTGCTC
Source organism: Athelia sp. TMB (assembly GCA_014898675.1). Classification (NCBI taxonomy): domain Eukaryota; kingdom Fungi; phylum Basidiomycota; class Agaricomycetes; order Atheliales; family Atheliaceae; genus Athelia; species Athelia sp. TMB. The sequence goes on along the minus strand of JACXVL010000283.1, from coordinate 70,264 downwards.
TCCTGAGCGGTACATATCTGCGATGGTGAGATTCATTCTGTGGCGGCAAAATGAGGCAAAGATGCCCGTCTCGCCAAAGCAGCCCCAGGAACGAGCAGTCGCCTCGGGCTTCATATTCTTCCAACGTTCGCGGCAGGTATCGCTGTTATCCTCCTCAGGCTGTTCGCATAACTAAATTTTTAAGCTGGATTAAATTGCAAAATTGCACTTACATCGTGATTACGCGCCCCTGGTACGGCGGCCCATTTGTCGACTTCGCCTCGACTGAGGTACATGTTTCCTGGTAAAGATGTGCGGGTATCTGCACTCTCTCGCAAAGATCCCAGGATGGGGCCGCTAGGGCCTTCTTCGGAGGCTTCTCGTCGCTCAAAACGTTTGAGCGAGTCGTTCCCGTCCTCAGCCCAGAGCATCGAGAATCGCATCTCGGGTTCATCTTGCAACTTGTACATGCAAGGCGGGCAGACGTGCTTCAGATTCCAGTTGGGGTCTTCACGGCCCAGGGCTCTGTCAACACGGGATTGCATGTTGGCGCGGATGGCAAGATACAGATCATAAGCAATAGAAAATTGCCGTGACCTGTACCTTGCGTAGACTTCCTGTGCAGATAGCTATAATGAGCCACATACAGTAAATATATCTCATAACTTACCCCTTGTAAATCTGCCATTGTTCGTGTCCATGCTTGTACGGAGAGCTGAGGGCATCGAAAGTGTGCTGTCCTGTAGAGTTCCAACGTCTCCACGCGGAAGCCCAGTGTAGGCGTCTGGGGTGCAGTGGGTATGACACCCTGTGCAACTATTGCCGCACATGGGCTCATCGCGCCGGTCGAGTATGTGATCTTTAATTCATCTGTAGCTGCAGCAGAGTATATTAGTAGATATAATATTGTAGAATAGCGCACCCTACTATATGTATCCTGTGCACGGATTTGATAACTAGCCATGGCATTCTCGCCGCCCAGCATGGTGTCTTGTGTGGTGCCGTTATCGCGATGATAGATAAATGTCCCGTAGCTGTCGGTGAGGGCTTCGAGCTGAACGTCAAAGCCTTGCTGGCGGAGCTGATTGCGATGCCTGCGCTTCCGTCTATCAACCCTTCTTTCTTTGCTAAAATATATGCATATTAGCATATGGAATGGCTCACGCACGTCATGCAACATAGAAACTCACCTGGGAATGACAGCTGCTGCCATCGCTGCCATCTCACCCCCAGCATGACTGATCTGGATGGAATCCCGGCCACTGGCTACATCACTGTAGTCTCCCATATCAAAGTCTTGCTGCTCAGCTGTTGAGTCCGCAGCACTGCGAGCCGCTAGCTCAGCTAACCTGGAAAGCTCATCTCGGGACAAGGCTGGAATATAAGTCTAGGATGTCAGCAGTTTTCTGTTGTCCAGTATCACTAACATACCATTCCGTTGCAACGTATAGTTCGCCTTGGCCTCCTGCTTCCGTTTTACAATGCCTGCATTTGATAATAGTGTTGGCGGTGGGGCTGAGAAAGTGTAAGTGTTCGGGATCGCCCGCTGTGCTTGGCGGGGCCGTCCAAAGGCGCCAAAGGCTTTGACGCCACCCTTGCGCCCGCTGAGCTGGTCTGATCGTAGAAGAGGTATCATAGGGTACACCTGAGTTGGATGTGCGAGAGAGAAAACGCGAGACGCGCGTGTCACGGGATCTCAATCACCTTCACCCCCATTGTTGAAAAATATCCACATCCGAGTTCAAATTTGCCGCCTCCCGAAAATGTAGACTAGCAGCACAGTAATAATTATTTATTCAACATAAGACTCCTCCTCTACTAGTAGCTTGACCTCTATAAACTTGGTCTCAGATAGAATGCGCGTATACAGGTCCATAGTTTGTAAGAATAAATCGTTCACCGCCTCAGCATCACAGCAGACGTTGGCGGGAATGCTGCTAGCACCTTTGAGCTCCCGAATCAACCGCCGGCCTTGGACACAGTGGTCGAATAGGCACGCAAGGGTCAACCGAGTCTCTTCGCCGCCCAGCCCCTCCACCGCTCGTAGCTCATCGTGGAAGGCCCTCTGCCATCGCAGTTCCGACCCCCAGTCATCCGCGTAGCTCCAATCGTGGTATTTTCGACGTATGGATACCAGTTTGTGTGCCAGGCCGCCTTCAGCAACAGGGTCATGAGGCCCGTGCTGTGCTTCGCGCCTGGTTCCAGCAGAGGTCGGCATGCGCTTCTCTGCAGCTTGAATAGGTTCAGCGATCCCGGATGGCTGATGCTCGCTAGAGAGCATATGAGTGGACACAGATGATGCACTTTCCGCTGGAAACTCACCTAAGCTCACGGCTTGCGCCTTCACCAAACCCGTAGCCACAATTTGTGCCGCCCGACTGGCTTTGCGAGGACGGCAACGGCTGGTTAATTGGGTTCTCGCGCCGCTGCCGCTCGCTGAGGAATGGGAGCGCTGATGGTCAGTGGTCGCAATTGCAAGATGGCGGTTGAAGGCCTACAGTTGGCGAGATCTATGTGGTAGGTTTAGTGCTCGGTATTCATATTGAATGTGGTGTGCGCGGCTAGCTGGCACTCACTTTGCTTTTCGTATGCGGTCCTTCGCCCTCCGTTCGTCTTGCACACTGTCCATAGGTTAGTGAAAAGCTGGGGCATAGCTCAACACAGATACTCACTTCGGGTCTGGGTTGTTGAGCCATTTCTCTTGAGCTCGCCTTTTTGCTTCCTTCGAGCCGGCCATAGCAAGCCCACAAGACGAGGAGGGGGAAGGAGGGAGGCAACTGCAACGACAGGTCACAGGCGACGACACAGCGACGACGTGGTGTCGACACAGCGTCGGCGGCAATGGTCCGAGATCCATCCGCGATACCGTCCGTGGTGCATCCACAACCAAAATAAATTGCAAAATGCAGCTGCCGCATAGCCTGGGGTAAGCCGTAAGCTCGTTTACACGCTGTTGGAGGTATGCCAAGCGTTGTATTAAATTTATAGCCCAGGGAGAAAATAAAATGAAATCCTGAATATTGAATTCTGACGGCGAGGCCAGGACTCAAACGTATGCAGTACCTGGGGTATGTTCAGTAATTTTCGGAACACATATGTCAAACAAATTGCTTACAATAGGAAGGCGCACTCTGGCGTGTGTTTGCATTGTTCAAAGCAGCTTTTGTTGAATGGCAATGTTCAAATATCAGAAAATGAATACATATGTGCTATTTGCGGCCCCGCATGCCGCGAAGCTCATCCAATGTTGAGAAAAGGTTTACACCCTCTTCCCAGCGGCGTGCGCCGTTGGCCTTATCCTGCTCCTGCTGCTCCCGGGACCACCCAGCGGTTCGCACAAGTTCCGTCTGGAAGCCGTGCTCGACCCATCGAAAAAGCCCACCGGCGGCATATTGCGTGAATGAATAGCGCAATTCACCCTGCTGGATGGAGGTATTGGAATGGTAGAGCGTGGCCGAGGGTATTAGAATTGTTGACCCGGGAGGAAACTCGATGACCACCTTCAGATCCCAGAGGATCAGGTGCCCACCAAGCTTTGAGTTGAAGGAGCCGAGGGCGGTGATGGCGCAGAGCCCGTAGGGCAGGTTGTTGGTGTCTCTGTGCGGAAAGCAGCAGGTGCGCGGCCCGAAGTTAACGGTTGCGCAAGGAAAGATGCTGTGCTGAAAGTTGCGCTGAAGGAGAGGGTAGCGGTGGAAAAGCTTACCAAGGGTGACGCGGTAATGGTGGCACAGCCGCGGGCACCAAAATGCGAAGGCATCTGCAGCCGCTGGTAAGTGTGCAGCACAGGGTGCGGTTAAATGGACTGGGGCTTACTTGACGCGAAGCCAGCGATGCGGCGAATGGGGCGGGAGCTTAGAAGCTTGGTGAGGGCCGAGCCGTTGAGTTCTGAGTGAACAAGGTTGCCAGGCTGCTGCTCTCGGGCATCAGCGGGCAAGCGATGAGGTACGTTACTGCTTACCTTTTGACCCCCGCCAAAGGAGACGCCCTTAGCCAACGCGGGAAAGTCCCCACGCCGGTGCGCGTTACACCCCTTTGGGAAGCGGCACTCGCGGCTAGCAGCCCGTATGAGCTCAGCGGCCTCTTGGTGAACGGCGCCCCAGCCTGCGTCACTCGGGCTTCCGGCACATACACCAAATATTCGGCCCTTGCGGTCCAGGATGGGGATCGGCGTCCTAGCCGTTCGTTAGGGCGCGTTGAAGGTTGAGGGCATGTGACACTTACTTTCCGTCCCACTCCTTGATAACGTGCCCTAACTCATCAACGCACTCTTGAGCCGTCCACAGGCGCTTCGGCACCCCATCACCCCGCAGGCCTTGGTAGCCAGTAGAGGCGTGCGGCATACTTGCTGCCTCGTACTCGGTCTGCTCTGGCGCGCTCGAGGACAGATGGCGGGACAAGAACCCTCGCGCGTCTGCGCGCGCGCCCTGGGTTCGCGCGTCACGCCGGCGCACGTCCTTCTCTTTCTTGCGGCGCTTGTCCCTTGCGGCCCGCCAGGCTTTGGCTGAAGTTGGGGCGGCGCGGGGCGGCGGCTGCCTAGGGTACTGGCGCGCTGGCGCGGATGGCGTGTTGCTGGGCTCGCCGCCGCCGAGCGCAGCATGCATCGCATCACGCGTGCTGCCTGGCGCGCTGCCGAACGTGGGGTTGAACGCGCCGTCGCACCCGGGATCGAACGTGCCGTCAAGCGCGGGATCAAACAGATCGTCGCGCGTAAGGTCGAAGGCGTCGTCGCGCGTGGAGCCAAAAATGTCGTCGTGCGTGTGATCGAGCGCGTCGTTGGCGACACATTCGGCGCCGGGGAAGGAGGCGGCATCGTCGATTGGCTGGTGGTCAGCTGCTGGATCAGCAAGCTCGCGACAGACCGCATCCCGCAGGAGGGTGTCGAAGTCGAAGTCCCCTGTGAGCGCGGGAGGAGCGCCTGCCCCAATAAGACACGGGGAGAACTCCTTTCCTGATGTCGTCTATGCACACACCCGTCAGCATCACTTCGCGGGGACAGAAAGCTCAACGCACCTGGCGGGCAGCGGCGAGCATATAATCTATAAAGGGCAGGGCGCGAGGGTCAGCGAGCGATCATTTGCACGAGTTGATTGCGAAACAAGCTCAGCGCCTGCAAATGGCGCGGGCCCCAGGCGGGGGCCCAGCACACCATATCGCAGGCCGAGCTGTTTGCGAGATGGGCTCACCTAGATCTTTCCGTGTCTTGAGACAGATGAGGGCGCGAGGCGCAGGGCTTTGTAGGTGGTAGTGATGGAAGAAGGCTTTGTTTATCATTCTCACAGTTGTCGTGGCTAGCTCAATAGGTAATAGGCGCCACGCTGTGCGCGGGCCCACAAAGAGGTTGTCTTTTTCTGCTTACGCTCGCACCGTCGCTTTCAGCTCGAACTGACCCAGTGTTTGCCTGAGTAGTGTGATATGATCTCTATATCTATAGTCCACGCAGTGAGTTTTACGCGGTAGTGCTCAAAACTGACAATATATTCTGCTGTTGCATTGTTCCGACCGTCAAGCCTATGCAAGCTTGTAAGTTTATTGGTGCATCTCTCCACGGGAGCAAGATCCTGAGCATGAGGCTGAGACTTAGTACTAGATTGACACACTGAGCTTGCTTCATTATATTGACTCACCTGGGGGCTAGATCTGCATCAGGAAAATATGAATTTGCTTATTCAGTGCTTGTGACAAACATACCTTGTGGGAGCTTGTGGGGCACTTAAAGTTGTCTTTTAGTGCCGAAAATGCACTAAAAGCTACTAAAAGTCGTTCCCAAGCCAATTCTCAAGGTATGTATTGGCCAAGCCGGCGTTAAGCCGCGCAAGCTGTCTCTAAGCGATTTCATATTTTGCTGATGTGATCCTATGCTTTGGCCGCTCTGCTGGCTATATTTTCTATTCGGAGACTCGTAAGCCTGGCCATCTGACGGTGGATGTGCGTACGTCGTGCTGAGAGGCATCCTGGGTGCCAGCGAACAGGTGTTGGTGGGTTTCAACCAACAACCAACACGTGACAGCTGAGATTTTCTATGGTCGGGCTCCTCTTTGGCCTAGCACTCGCTCAGCCGTCACCACTGCGGAAATCACAGTAAAACAAAGCACCACTATCAGCAACATAAGCCATCCCTGCAGCCACTATGTCGGAACCGCCCTATCAACATCCTCTTCTTTTCAACCTCCCTGGAACATTCGGCACCAACTTTGACCAGGCCCCGCCCGCCCTATACTCTGGATCACTCTCTGATGATATTTTCCCTCTGGACATGGACATGTCCACGATTGACTGGACAACCCTCATAAATGATGTCAGTGCGGCGGGTGATACCCTTCCCCCTATCGGCGACGACCTCCATCTCGACGCACCCATCTCGCTCTCCAATGCACCTTCCATTAGTCCTAACGTTGGCCAGCCGCTCTTAGGCGATGTAGCCCAATGCAACGCGTCACCTCACTCCAGCAAGCCGCTTGATACCACGGATTCACAGCACATCGCGTCAGAAGGCGCCAATGGCTCAAGCAGCGGCGGATACCCGAGCTTGCCTACAAGCGACGCGTCTACCCCCTCGCACATCCCAGAAAATGGTGGCAACTCACTTTCTGGCGGGAACTACACCATCGGCCGCGAGCCAGACGTCGAAGGCCCAGAAAATGACGTCCCAGTTGGAACTGTGCGCCAGCGAGCCCGAGTAGGAAAAGAGGAGGCAGCAAGGAAGAAGGTGACCACCCTGGTCAATAGGCAGAGAAAACAGATTGCCGACGAAGCCGCAGCGGACATCAAGGCTAGGTGGGACCAGGAGAGGGTTGAGTTCAATGAGAAGCACGGTTTCTCGCCAGACTACGCTCACCCGATCTTTGGACTGGGCGGAACCATCAAGGGCACCCGTACCGCGAGTGCCTCAAACGCGCTCAATAGTAGGGCGTCAATTTATTTCAATCAAGGTGAGTCGAGCATCTTTACCGTGGCTCTAGAGCTTTGCTAATATTGAGTTCTGATAGGTCGTGCTCCGGGCGAGAGGCTTGGAATGCCCGCGGTAATGGCCATGATGAAAATGGATCCCACATGGAGCACGAAGGCCAAAGATTTGGATGAAGAAGAGCAAGAGGAACTACGTGCTGAGCTAGCGCATAAACGCGAGGAATCGGCTACTGCCCTCCGTCCTACCCGTCTTTCTGGATCGAAGACTGCGGACATTTTAGTGAAGCGCATTGACGGTGATGTTCGTAAAACCAAGACTACTCATCGGATATTATTGTACTCATATGCTACGGCCACAGCTTCACCGTCTTGAAGCCCAAACCGACTCCATGTTTTTCATGATGAGCACTAAACGGAGCCATGACTCCGCAGTCAAAACCGCTATAACTGGATCTGAGGATGTCTACGATTTTTTTCTGTCCATGTACAAGCTTGACCCCTACACCATCCTCAAGGACTTCCAACTCTATGCACTGAAAAGGAAATTAGGTACGTTCTCGCATATACATCATTAATACATCTCTAAGCATATATAATTTATGCAGATCAAGTGTCGGGCGACTCAATTGACAAACTTCGAGCACTAATCGTCAATCTCGTACGCAGCTCCATGGGTACGTGACAGCTCCGCCCCCCCCCTGATTCACCCTTGTTTATTTGCCGCATTTTAAGCCATCGTACTCAAGCCTGGCCAGCAAATCCCCATGTCATACACCAACTTCCAAGTCAACATTCTCGAGAAGTATTACATCAAGATCATCGGCTGGCCAGCCGGTGTGCCATTCATCAAGCCGGCCGACATTGGCAGCGTCGACGACCTCCGCAAGATTGTCGCGGCCTTTAAGACCGGCGCGGCGTACTGGAGACCTCTCACCGCGCACGAGAAGCGGGTGGTCATGGATGACGTGAAGAAACGCAAAGAGATGGGGGTGAGCGCAATAAAGCCTCGCGCCAAGCGCAGCGACTGCGGCATAACGCGTGGCCCCCAAGAAAACCCCAAGCGTAAGAAGAGCACACCCAGCGGAAAGGAGAATGCCCCGGCCCGCAAGCGTGTCCGTGTGGAAGATAAAGGGGAGGGCACTGCAAGCAACGGCATCTTCAAGAGCCGTAGCACCATTGACACGGACGAGGACGAGGACGAGGAGCAGGTCGGCGATAGTGGTGACGGTGACGGTGAGGCCGACGACGACGAGTAGCTCATTGAGCGCACTCGCTATTCCCTCTTGTTACCGTAACTGAAGCTTGATTGTTCAAACCTATTTGATAAAATATAAAATATATTCTACAATATAGCAAAGCTCACTGTGATCTAAAACACGATATAGCCAATACTGATTCTGTAGCACTTTAAACCAACCAGAATGACCAAGAACTCACGGAGCTACGACAAAGAAGCGTGGTCGCCGCCGCCGCCGCCGCCGCCGACGACGAGCGCGCCCGTACCTGACGACGCCGACGCGCACGTCAACGGAGACAGGCCCCGACATCTGTCACCCACTGTCTGACGTGCTGTGGCTGCGGGGAAGGGTATATTGGAGGGCGGGACAAGGCCAAAGTTAAGGATAGTTAGCGGGAGCGGGCTGCAGGCTGAGCTTCAGGCGAGTTCGCCCTGGCATACTGCCCCCGCTCCCGGGCTAACCGGCACTGCGTAGTGGGATTCACAGGTGCAACCATGACGGTCATTTTCAAATCGTCTCCGACTCTACCCCGATATGCCATTGCTTGACTGGTACTACTTACATCCAGTGCCATCTTTCTCCAACGCTAGGCTTCAATTTGAGCTCGAGGCGACAACTGATGGCCATGCGAGTTTTTGAGCATCAATTTCTGGCTTATATCTTGTTACTCGGCGGACACTCACTGCAATTGGCCTGCATGCTGCAGATCTGTTGGTCCCTCCTGGAACGATTCGTGGAGGCCAGTTGGTTGGTTGAAAACTGCCCGCGTCACTATCACCACACGGCTCGCGCTCTCAGCCATATGTCCTGAGCGTCCCTGGCTCCGGCTCTCGACCCAGGCCCCCTTATCAACGACTCCGCGAATGAAAGCTCGTCTCTATACAACTGTTTCCGTTTAGCGCATCATTATCCTACCACCTACGCTCGCCAGACGCCGCTCTCTGGCACCGGTCAAAGTTCACAAGAGCTTCACTCCATCATGCCAAAATTAGACCCCGCCTTGACCCTGACGCACACTTCGCCTACGTAGTTCTTTCGGAATCACTGAAACATCTTTTGGCTGGAATTGAGATGCTAGCCGGCTGCAATATTAACACCAGAATAGCCTATCTGATATTTGAGGGACGATTGACTCCAATTTTGAAGTATCGCCTTCCATCTGTTCCCACTGAATCTTGCTATATCCCTCAATATTATTGTCAGCTTACCTGCGAAGAGCATCCAAAGCAATGTCTGCCGGCGTTGTATCTCGATATTTTCCGGATATCGAGGGGTCACATCCCAGGACTCTGCACTGGGTGCGTCGACCAAGAGGTTACACAAGAGGGACACGATATATAATGAAAGCCAACAGAATGCACCAAATAACAACTAATTGCCCATAGATTAAATATATAATGTCCCTTCGCAACTATGCCATCTGCTCAACTTCTCCGAAGCGCGCACGCAATGCCTCTGCCTCCTCGTCTCTCCCTTGGTTGTCGTACAAATTGGCGAGACGCTTCGCCGCGACCTTTGTATTTGGGTGGCTATCTCCGTGCACTTTCACACTGCCTGCCAGCGCTCGCCTATAGAGCTCCTCGGCTTCTTCCCATCTCCCTTGGTTCTGGCGAAGAACCGCGAAATCATGCACCGCGGCTAGCGTCTCCGGGTGCTCCGCACCGAGCTGCTTTTCGTTGCCTGCGAGCACTGGCGCATACAGCGTCTCCGCCTCGTCGTATTTGCCCTGGTCCAAGTATAGGCGGGCTAGGTCGTGCACCACGGACAGCGTATCTGGATGCTCCTCGCCCAGTTGGGTTTCCCAACTGCGGAGCACTTGCGCAAGCAATGGCTCCGCCTCGTCGTATTTGCCCTGTTCACGGTATAGGTTACCCAGGTTGCTCATCGCCGTAAGCGTGTCTGGATGCTCCGAGCCGCGTTGGTTTTCATGACCTGCTAGTACGCGTTTATAAAACGTCATCGCGTCATCAAGCTTGCCCTGACTGCGATACACATGGGCTAGGCCCTCCAACGCTTCTATGGTGTCGAGATGCTCCGCGCCGAGTTGGACTCTTTGCTTTTCAAGCAATCGAGCATAAAGCTCCTCGGCATCGTCGTACCGGCACTGGAGATAGCGGAGACGCGCCAGCCTATATAAAGTTTCCAGTGTATCCGCATGATCTGGGCCGATTTGTTTCTCTCTGCCTGCAAGTGCGCGTCCGAGACATTTATCTGCGTGATCATACTTCCCGAGAGACATGTATACCTCGGCGAGAGCGTGCACCGTCCCGAGCGTATCTAGATGATCTTCGCCGATCCCAGCCACCTTTTCACGTTGCACCAGCACTCTGCTCAATATGGCCTCTGCCTCGTTATAGCGGCCCTGCCATTGGAAGTACATGCCGATCGCCTGACTCATTTCCATGAATTCCCGGTTGGGAGGCGTCCGTGCCGGACGGTGCTTTTCAAGCGAGATCAAATGCGGCACAAACCGCTCGCACTCAGCCCAGGACTTCGGCATCCAGTAATCATGTACTGTTTCAAACGCCGCGGCGAGAAATTTTACTGCGAGCCCGTGATATAGCTGCTCTTCCTGCAGAGATGCAGCTTGACCTTGTAGCACGAGCTGATTCAAGTCGTGTATGTGCAATGTCGCATTATCGTTAAACAGAAATTGAGCCAAAGAATGATCTTCGAAACGACCCATAGCCTCGAGCAACCACTTCCTTGAACACATGAGTTCAACGAGACGGCGTGTGTTCAATCCTAGTGACGGCGCATCATTTGATGCCCCATCGTCCGTGGGGCTGTGGAGACTGGCGGGCATCGGCGACTTTGATCTCTTCCATGGTAGATGCGCAATTGCTCTGCGAACCGCAGACGGTTTCTTTTCCTTGTTTGAATCGACGGTATTGATAGCCGTCCTCGACGCTGATTTTCTTTCCATGCTTCGCATCACCCGTTCAGCACCACGGGTGAGAATATCGAGGGGAATGGTCTCCGAATCCAAGAACGCGATCGTCTTCAAGAGATGGATCGCGTCTGGAGAGATGGCATTCAGATTTTGAAGCTGAATATTGAAAACCGCCGCCACGGAATTCTGCTCATACACAACCTGCTTGGTATTCTCCCAGTTGATGATCTGTAGAAGAATGTCGGAAAAATGGTCAGATCATGGATGTATCCGGATTTAGAGTGTTTGTTGGAATACTTACCTCTTGTAATGCATCTTCGGCATACAGGGCACGCACCTCATTCGCGTGTACATGCTTCTGCTTGATGTACGCACCCGCCTGCTCAACTGCGAGAGGTAAGCATCCAAACCGCTTCACAAGATTCTCGGCGTCACGATGATCCACGCCAGAATTTTCATCCAGTCCCGCGCGTCCCAAGAGCAGCTCCACAGATTGTTGAACACTGAGAGGAAGGAGCTCGAGGAACGAATTGTTCTGTTTCACCGCGTTCGTGATGCACTCCGCTATGTCAAGCGTACGGGTGGTCACCAAGATGGTACCCTGCCCGTTTTGCAGTGGCAAGTGCTTAAGCAAGAACTCGACAGTGTCCCATGTGACATTGTCCATAGCGAACAGCCAACTCGGGCAGCCGAACCGGCCAGCGTTCTCCAGCCAGAGTCGCGCGGCGGTCAACCGTGCAGACTGCTCTGGATGGAGCCGATCTTTATGATCTACCAGATCGAGTACATTCGCCAGTCCTTGGCTGGCCTTTTCCACATTCGTTGCCGAGGCCCAGAATACATGTGAGTATCTGCGAGAAGAGAACGATAGGTCGGCGTATCGCAAAGCCAGCTGACTTTTGCCACGTCCAGGGCTTCCATAGATTACAAATATGGCTGGTGCGTCGGAGTTCCATGAATCTATGGTGCGTGTGATGGTTTCGAGCTCGGAATCGCGGCCAGTGAAATGATGAGAGATGCGACGAACGGGTGCGTCGTTGATTCGGAGCGTTTGGTCATCGACAACACGGAGGGGCGCTTCACGCATGACACGCTTAGAATAATCAAGCAGGCAATCAAAGGCCCAGGGGCTTACATATCTGCCTATGGTCATTGTAGGTACCATTGACATTGACTACAGTTGCCGATCCCGATGTACTTCTCGTCTCGAATGTCTAGCTCTTCCTTCAGATGTCAAGACAGACATTAGAAGTTTGAAATAACTTACTGCCGTTGGTATTGATGGTGTCGGTGATTTGCTGACGGCTGCGTTGCTTCTAAAATATGGCTCTTGTGATCGAGGGGACCTTTCGTCGGTTTCAGCACTGACAGGGTATGGCGAGTCTTGTGTCAAAGACATTCAGCTCAGGAAGAGCGGTGATGACTAATGGGATACTGCCTAGCGTAAGAAATCCGAAGATGTGAACAAGAGTAGACGTCCTGAAGCGCCCGTGCCAGATTGTCAGAGACACCCAAATTGGGCACGGCCTTACTGTATAAGGTCACGTAGGAGCAATTGAGGGCACTGATGGGCGGTACAACTCTATTTGAAGACACTCCTACGGAAGCGCACATCAGAAGAATACACCGAGGCTGAAAAGGGAGATCGAACTAAGATAACATATATCAAACATGAACGCCTCAAAGTACCCTGCGTGCACCGCCACACTTCCTGTATGCTGGTGGTGTCTGCTGCAATCCAGCTTGCCCTGCGTGCCTTCCAAGCACCCCATCACTTTGTTATTCACGTGTGCATACAGGCTCAGATGCCAGTGACGTGGAGGATCGATTTTGACATTGAGTTTCTCTGGGTATGTGTTTGTAACGAGAGAATGACGAGCCAGACAGAAGAAAAGGCAACGCACTTCACAATCCCGACGTGCCACTTGAACGTCTGACAGTGCACTGACCGCACCTGAAGTACAGTATTTTGGCAATCGAACGTCGGTATCACATGTTCGAGCTGGGCTTCAAGCAGGCATATATGCGGTCCAGTCCAGTGGCAGTTCAGAGCTTAAGGGCGAGATTGAAAAACGAGATGGATATGTTCGTTGCTATGTCTGAAGAAGTCGATGTCCAGGATTATGGACTGCTGTTGCCTGCTGGGTAACACTAAAGTTGGGACATAGTTCTGGAGTAGGAGCCCATGTAATGATGTGTGGTAGTAGAAGAGCAGGCGTGCGAGCAGTGGTACAGCGACGCCAGAGGCAGAACCTGACAGACAGAGTTAAATAGGTATTCTTGTGTCCTCACCGGTCTGCTTCACCTCGCCGTATCTATCTTGACGCCCAGCGCCCCAATCTGACAACCCGTATCCCCATTGCGGGCGAGGCGCTGATGAAGTCTGTGATGCTGAGCGGCACCCATGCTTTGACGCCGGCGAGTCCACAATGGGATGAGAGGAGCACACTCCCAGAATGTGCGCCCTCAGGGGTGGTCTGAATCGCGGGCACTCCCGCGTGATCTTGTGCATCTATGACCGAATCCAACTGCGTTCACGTCCGTCGCGGGGCTCGGCTGACTGCCCTCCCTGCTGATCCCCCGCGAGCAAAGGCTCTCCGCCCAATGGTAGCTCGCCGCGGACCACCACAGTTGCACGAGTGACGAAAATATCGCGAGAACGAGCGTCGGCTGGGTGAGCGATGCGCCTTTGGGGAGCGACGGGCTGCGCGCCTGCCGTCTGTGGAACCGGTGTGGGTCCTACGTCGTGGGTTGGGGTATCCAGATGAAGGAAATATGGTGTCCAAGAGGTCAAACGGCACGCTATGCATGGGCATGAGCGTACGCATTCTCTTTGGCAGCGGCCCGGGCGGAAGGAGCGCACTCTTCGGCGAATCATGGTCGGTTGGCGTGGCAGGAACACAATCTACCATCGCTCCTTCCGAGCGCTCATCAAGCATACCAGCGTCCCATCACCCTCCATATCCGGCTCCATCGTCGCGACGCAGTGCTGGCGACTCTCCCTGCTCAAAATCCTCGCAGGGAGCACACGCCAAGCCCAAGCTGTGAGGCGGCTCGCGGGATCGCAAGGGGTGCTCGGGAACGGCGACGTCCGAAGAGCACTAAGTCCGCCCTCTCGCTGTCCAATGGCCTCCCCATCGCTGTGGCCGCGCGGGCAGTTTGAGCAGCGCTGCGATTGCGGCTCCAGCGCCGAGGGATATCGTCGCGGTCCTGTGCAAGACCGCTGATGCCCCAACCCGCGTCGAACTGCGAGCAGTTGGTGCGCGATGTGTGCAGGCTTGTCAGCGCCGTCGCCGCCTTCAGATACATATCATCCACCTGCCCCCTTTCCCTCAAATCCAGACTCCCTCCTCCTGCACGCATGTGCCCTGCCCTCCGTGGGTGTCTGTGTGCGTAGCGGGCACCGGATAGCGCCCTCCACGCCTGAGTGGCTGCGGGTGCTTCCTCCTGGTAGAAGAACAGGGCGGCGCGGGGCGCAGGGACGCGAGTGCGGGAGTGTCACACGGACTATGAGTTATGCGCGCGGGCGGCGGCGCGATGAGGGGGAATGCAGGTTATCGCGCCCCTGGTGTCACCCATCTCCTTCTTGCCGTGGATAGGTGTACGCCCGCGCAAGGAAATGTGTTCGAGAGTCAGGCTGGGGTGTATCTGACTTGGCCTTGTTGCCCGGGGTGTGGGCGCCTTTTCCCGGTGCTCGTGGACGTCGTGCGACAGTAGCTCCTCCTGTTCGCCCACTCCCTCCCCTGCTGACTGAACCTCTGTTGCAGCACGATTTCGGGCAGAGGTTGTGGTGCCTTGTGCCTTGCACCAATGACGCCCGTCGCGACGTTCGAGAAAAGCGTCGAAGAGCGCGTCTCGGTGTTCGGAAGAGGCACCTGAAGGAAATATGCGCGGCCGAGTGATGGAGAGCGTGTAAGAGGCGCAGGCGGAAGCTGCGGTTCTCCTGTGGGTGCGTGTATAAGCAGGGTTCGAGAGGAGAGGAGGGTGCAGCGGTGTAGAGTGAAGCGGACGAAGTGGCGCGTGTGCGAGGAAAGGGATATGCAGGAAGGGGTACTGACCAAGGAAATCGCCGCTCGCACGAGGAACCAGGGCATCATCTGCTGAGTCGAAGGCTCGACAAGTCCTGCGGGGCATGTGTGGTGGGCAATGCCATAATGTTGTCCTACAACCACATCGATTTCAGGAGCCCAAATTGCGATGCAAGTGGGGAGAGACGCGGTCATGGGGAGCTCGAGTAGTCGTCGTGTTGGTGCGGTGAATGAGATCGTGCATTGCAATTTGCGGTAAAGAGATGGACCTAGGAAATGCTGACAGAGTTCTATGCGTGTCATCGAGCGCGTCACAGGCATCGCAGAATGCCAGCGTCTTGCGAAGACGAGTAGAGAAGAAACGAGACAGATCCAGACGTGCCAGATATGGTGATTGGCGGAAGCCGTTGGAACCACGTGCTGGCTACTGACGCGGCTCGTCAACGCGTCAACCATGACGGTCATTTTCCAGCAAAGTGCAAGTTGATAGACCGCTTGCGTTTTGGGCCGATTCAGCCCCACCTACCTGATATATATACCCAGTACCAGAATCCTCTGAACAATGGGCCTGGACCGTGCCCCAAATGGTAAGTTCCCGATGTGCGCCGTATTGGGGCGCCTTCCCACGCCTGCCTGACTGTCATAATGTGGCTTCCTCATCGCCAGCTAACTATCGCGCTCATCATTTGCAACGATGAGCTCACATTTTGCACCCAAATTCAGTTCTCCTCCGGGCGCTTTTGATGGAATGCTATTTTACGGATTATGGGTGCTCTGTATATTGGTATATAAGTGTTCAAAAAGAATGAAGAATTTTCATCGAGCAATAGAGGAGGGAGTTGAGCTCATCGTCATGGGCAGTGAGTAGGAGGGCGAGAGATCAGGCTGGCATTGGCCCCGAGGGAACGGATACGAGGAGAACGGGCCAGAATATTGATTTCGGTCCTATTGGGCATATATTGGGCAGGTGGGGCTGAATTGGCCCAAAACGCAAGCGGTCTATCAACTTGCACTTTGCTGTCAAATCGTCTCCGACTCTACCCCGACGTGCCATTGCTTGACTAGTACTACTTACATCCAGTGCTATCTTTCTCCGACGCTAGGCTTCAATCTGAGCTCTCTGCGACAACTGATGGCCATACGAGTTTTCGGGCATCAATTGCTGGCTTATAACTTGTTACTTGGCGGACCTCGCTGCGATTGGCCTGCGGTCTGCAGATCTGTTGGTCCGTCCTGGAACGATTCGCGGAGGCTAGGTGGTTGGTTGCAAACTGCCCACGTCACTATCATCACACGGCTCGCGCTCTCAGCCGTATGCCCTTAGCGTCCTTGACTCAAGCTCTCGACCCAGGCCCCCTTATTCGACGACGACTCCCGGTATGAAATCTGGTCTCTTTACTGCTGTTTCCGCTGCGTATCAACATTCTACCATTCTTGCTTATCAGGCGCCGCTTTCTGGTTAAAGTTCACAAGAGCTTCACTCCTTAACGCGAGACCCGGATACTACCGTAATCCTGGTGCACATTTCGCCTATGTAGATCTTTCTGAACTACCGAGACATCTTTTCACTGGAATTGAGGTTTTGGTCGGCTGTAATATTAACACCAGGAATAGCCTATCTGATCTTCGAGGGACGCTCGACTCAGATTTTGTGGTATCGCCTTCCATCTGTTCCCACCGAATCTTGCTATGCCCCTCAATCTTATTGGCAGCTTACCTGCAAAGCGGGCCCTCAAGAATGTAATGTCTGCCGGAGTTATATCTCAATATATGCCAGATATCGATGGGTCACATGCCAGGACTGTACATTAGGTGCGTCGACCAGGATGGTACACAAGAGGGGACACGATATATAATGAAAGCCAACAGAACACCCTAATTTAATAACACCTAATTGCCCAAAGGTTGAATACATGATGTCTCTCCGCCACTATGCCATCTGCTCAACTTCTCTGAAGCGTGCACGCAATGCCTCTGCTTCCTCGTTCCTCCCTCGCGCCTCGTAAAGATAGGCGAGATTCTCCATCGTAGCCCTTGTTTCCGGGTGGATATCTCCGCGCGCTTTCACTTCGCCTGCCAGCGCTCGCCTATAGAGCACCTCGGCCTCTTCCCATCTCCCTTGCCTCTTGCGTAGAAACGCAAAATTATGCACCGTGATTAGCGTGTCCGGGTGCTCCGCACCGAGCTGCTTTTCTTCGCCTGTGAGCACTCGCGCATACATCGTCTCCGCCTCGTCGTATTTGCCCTGGTCCAAGTATAGGCGGGCTAGGTCGTGCACCATGGACAGCGTATCTGGATGCTCCTCGCCCAGTTGGGTTTCACTACTGCGGAGCACTCGCGCAAGCAATGGCTCCGCCTCGTCGTATTTGCCCTGTCCATGGTATAGCACACCCAAGTTACTCATCGTCGTAATCGTGTCTGGATGCTCTGGGCCGAGCTGCTCCTCCCTGCCTGCCAGCACTCGTGCGTATAAGGTATTTGCCATATTATACTTGCCCTGATTTTCATACATATTAGCTAAATTTTCGGCGGTTTCCAGTGTGTCCAAATGCTCTGGGCCGAGCTGCTTCTCCTGGCCTGCAAGTACTGGAGTAAACAGTTCTTCGGCATGATCGTACTGGCCCTGACGGAATCGGAGAAGGGCAAGATCATGCATCGTCATCAGTGTATCAAGATGATCTATCCCAAGTTGCTTCTTCCGACCTGTGAGCGCTCGTGCATAAAATGCATCTGCTTGATCGTATTGGCCCTGATCAATGCACAACCGAGCGAGGTAGTGCACCGTTGTCAATGTATCCAGATGATCCACGCCTAGACCATATACCGCCTCGCGTTGCGCCAGCACTCTGATCAGCAGCGTCTCTGCCTCACTATACCGACCCCGCTTCCGAAAATATCTCGCGATATCTTGACTCATGTCCATGAATTCCTTGCTGGGGGATGCTTTCGTCGGACGGTGCTTTTCCAGTGACATCAAATGCGGCACAAATCTCTCGCACTCCGCCCACGACTGCGGCGAACCGTTGTCTGTTATTGTTTTGAACGCGCTGGCGAGGAGAGTGACCGCGAGTGCGTAATATGTTTGCTCTTGGTCAGATGCCGCAATCTGCTCCTGCAGGACCAGCTGGTTCAAGTCGTGCATGTGGAGCGATGGATTGTCGCCGTATAGAGCCTGAGCTAAGGAAAGGTCTTCAAAGTAACCCACAGCCTCCAGCAGCCAGTCCTCCGAGCGCATGAGCTCAATGAGGTGGTCTAGCCCGGACGCCAGCGACGGCGCGCTGTCCGATGAGCCATCGCAATTGACACCATGATGTGTAGTGGGCGCTAGTGACTCTTCCGGCGACAAAGATTTCTCTTTCAGGCGTAGCTGAACTCGCTCGGCACCGCGGGTCAGAATGTCGAGGGGAATTATCTCTGGATCGAGGAACGCGACCGTTTTCAGCAGATTGCTCGCGTCGGCAGAGATGGTGCCCAAGGTTTGAAGTTGGATGTCAAAAACAGCCGATACGGAATTCTGTTCGTAAGCAGTCTGCCTGGTATTCTCCCAGCTAATGATCTGTGGGAGCGTGTTGAGAAATATCCGTGTAACGGGGCATTTGAAGACAGACTTACATCTCGCAACATATCTGGATTTCGCACCTTATCCAAATGCGTATGCTTTTGTTTTATATAAGCTCCTGCTTGCTCGACCGCCAGAGGTAGACATCCGAACTTCTTGACAAACTTCTCGAGGTCTCCTTGATGCACAGCGGCACTATTATCGAGTCCCGCCCTTGCTAAAAGCAGCTTGACGGACTGTCCTACGCTGAGAGGCAGGAGCTCAAGGAAAGACTGCTTCTGTTTCACCGCGTTCGTGACGTGCTCCGCTATATCGAGCGTACGAGTGGTCACTAGTATGGTACCCTGACCATTTTGTGATGGTAAGTGCTCGAGCAAGAACTTAACGGTAGCCCACGTGACATTATCAAAGATGAACAGCCAACTTGGGCAGCCGTGCTGATTGGCATTCTCGAGCCAGAGTCGCGCGGCCATCAATCGTACGGTCTGCTCCGGATGGTGCCGATCTTTGTGATCGACCAGATCAAGCACATTCGCCAGTGCCTGGGTTGTCTTCTCCTCGGTCGTCGCAGAGGCCCAGAAAATGTGCGTGTATTTGCCGGATTCAAAAGATAAGTGGGCATATTGAAGGGCCAGCTGGCTTTTTCCGCGTCCAGGATCGCCATGAATCGCAAACAGAGCTGGTTTATCGGATTTCCACGAGTTGACGGTGCGCGTGATGGTTTCAAGCTCGGAGTCACGCCCAGTGAAATGATCAGAAATGAAAACAATAGGTGCTGTGTTGAGACGCTTGACGGTGACAGAGGGATTCTTGGGTTGAGCATTCATTCCTAAAAGACACTTAGCCTCCTTTAACTCAGCTGAAAGTGTCATATCAAGACACTCACCCTTCAGTTGAGATAAAACCTGTTCGTTTGCCGCTGCTTGAGCTGCGGCAAGACATTAGATGATATTTTCGATAGTTAAAGTCCGCGGCATACCATTTGAAGCCTCGCTGGTTTGGCGCATGTGTTCTACATGCGCCACTCGATCGATTTCCTGTCGTGCTTGCGCTATCTGTTCCGTCAACCCGCTGAAGACTTTCGATGGGGAGGACCAAATCGATCCCCAAAATGCCCCTGCAGCGCAATATGAGTCGGTTAACATGTAGGTAGCACCGTGACTTACGGGCTCGTGAGCGACTGGCAAGCTCTACAGCTCTTACTCCAAACAACATAAGGTGTGTGTACATCTCGATCAGAGGTGCTCGCAGCAGTTGTATCCTGGAGGCAGCAAACATCTCTACGTAAATTTCATTGATCAAGAGAATGCCTGAGAGTTTGTTGAAGAAATCGCATATGGTGGTTATTGAGTCAGAAACGTCCCGTGCAGTCTGTCATTCATCTGGTCAATGAACTGCGCCAACAGAATATGTAAAACACGTACGACCAAGACGAACTTGATGCTTCCCCAGACTAAGCCCACAACATTGACACCCATTAACTGCGGAGCCGCCCCAGCGATCGCATCCATGGCCGGACCGTACACATCTAGCCGGGCCAAAAGAGGCTCCGCAGCCTTCCAGACAAGATCAGCAGCCCTAGAGCGAGTTTGGGATGCCTCCACGACGGCCTTTATCTCGTCAGGCTTCCTCGTGTTGGCGATGAGGTCGTAATGCGTGGCCGATATCTGCTTCTTGTCCCGCATCGAGCGCAGGTGTTCCAAGGCCTTGCCATGAATAGATTTCAAGTAACTGTCCGAGTCTGGGGTTTGGTTGGTTGAGGACTGCATTAGCGGCGGTATGGTCGTTTCGATCAGAAGAATAGTTGGGCAGCATGCCTGAGTGAAATGCGCGTATATACTTTGGAACATGTGCATTGCCTCGTGGGTACTCGGGTAGCACTTGATTTACCGGCCCCTGTGTGTAAGGACGAAGTTGAATGAATGTACTGCGTCGACGTGCGAGGAGACTGCGTGTATGTATCAGAAGGCGAGACCGAAGCTGAAAAAGCATGGATGAACCAAGTGAATGGGTGATAAACACGGACCGCTCAAGGTACGGACCCTATCCCCATGCATCAGCTCAGGCGAGGAAGGTGAAGTAAGCCCAATTTGCGGATTTCCACAGCTACGTCACAGACACTGGGTCAAATGTGAAGTGGTGCGTTACGGGTGAGGTGGCTTGTGTGCGGAGGAAGTGCGGCAGCAGCCTGTATTTATCAATGGGGGATTAATCGCGGTGCATGATTGAGGGTGAATATTGTTGATGGTGTGTAGATTCCGAGTCTGGGTTCGGTTCGTTGCCTTTTTTTCACTTGAGACAAGAGTCGTGTTAGCAAGGCATTACAGGTCAAAAGTGATTCAAAAGCCACATAATCACGCACATCGCATGATACGTACTTCCTTGCTTCGTTAATCTTCACGCGGCGAGGTCCACCATCGCGATTTCACTGAATGCACAACTTTCATTGCCTCCGTCACGAAGCAACCAGTCCAGCCTCACAGCGTATATGACGCCTAGGGCTGCGAATAGGGCTGCCAGGGGATCGGAGAGAGCGGCAGAAACCATCTGGGCTCGAGCGCGATCCGCGCAATAGCAGCGAGGACCGGGACAACATTTATGTGACGACCTGGAAGGTCGACTACGCCAGACTACGCCTAGGTGACAGTTCCAGGTTGGGCCGAGTGTCTTCTGGCAACGACTGCGCCCCATCACCACACTGGCGAGTATGTTGGATCATGAGAATCAGGCCGGGGGAAGGAGCCAAGAAAATGCAGGAAAACGCGACATTGCATCGCTGCGCTTGAAAGGCTTCCGGGAGCACACTGACGCTGACCAACAGAACTGATGTAGATATTGAAAAGAGGATAATGCGTTCAAAGTTGGTTTCAAGCAAAGCCCTCGAGCTCAGGACTGCTCAGAGTCAAAGGGCAACTTGCTAATGCAGCCGAAATTCGATCGCACTTGTCTTGAACTTGTCAGGAGTTTGCCTGCCGCCTCGAATCCGGGACCCACAACTAATACAATATATAATTAATCTACGCCTCTACATAGGCTTGCTAAAACTGAACTGCCGACTACGATCAAGCATACATGCACATCGCACCCGTGTTCCGAACTGCGCTGGCGGTCGATCGTCGATCGCCACCACCTGAGGTAATGTTCACCACACCGCCTTTCCCTCCGCCTCTACAAAACCCAGGGCGCCCTGCCTAATATCCGCCGTCCACTGCAGCGGCGGCTGGGGTCTTGCAGTGGCACTGGCGCCAATGGCTTCGGCGTTCGCTGTCGTGGTAGAGGCCGGTGACACTGGCGTTCGGCTGGGGGCAGTGCGCGGCGGGATTCGGGCCTGTAGAACGGAGAATGTTGCGCAACAAAAGCAAGGCAACGCACCACTGCTATAGGCTTACATGCTAAACGAACATAGTGGGACATCCAGAATTATGGAATGCTGCTGCTTTTGTGGGGCACTCGAGCCCCGAAGCATACTCTCGAACCAGCAGCCACGCAGGATCTCGAACACATGGCTTCCGTTACTCCATGCTGTAGTAGACGATGCAGTGCATGCACAGATCGATGGGAGGGCGGGTTGCAATTGGTTCTGGGCATGAACCAGGGAGGGATCTGAGATTGAGATTCAGGTTGGCTGGAACACGTGTACGTGCTTGATGTTGCGCGCAGCTATGAAAAAAACGGATACTAGACAGCTGAGAGCGAGTATTATCTGTGGTGGGTGTGTCAGCAGGGCTCGCGCAGGGGGCGGAGGGAACGTAGGATACCGAAAGGGACTAGGGGGAGGGGAGACAATACTGACCGTAGATATCTCCGCTCACACAGCGCACTTCTGGAAAACCTGCTTGCGCTCGCCGTCCACCACATCATGACGATTGACAGCATGAGGAAGCACTATACACAGGCTACGTGCAGAGACGCTCAGCATGATATGATACAGTCAACAGCGCGGAGGCTTACCTGGCTGGGCGTAACGCTATTGACGCTAATTGCTCACCGTGGTCGACATATTTCCAGTGTCAAATGTCTGACATCGAGCTTTCAAAAGCTTCAAATTCTAGGGACATCGTGTGTATTTGAAATGCACTCAGTGCTGCGGTATTGAAAGAACCAACGTCCACCGGCCCCATGACCAGGATATGCCCTTGCGGTGATCGGCGCTCATCGAGAGGCGCCTCACCAGTCTCAGCGCTGAACCGTCTGAACCATCTCGTCTGAGAGACATCCCGTTTTGTCCGAACGATCATGATCGATGATGTGGAATTTCACAGCAATGTGGACCTTCCGCAGATCGAGGTTGAGTACAGGTCCGGAAGCGCCCATCAAAGGCAGCGACCCCAATTGAGGCAGGCCGGCTACCAAAACCGGACCGGAGAGTTCGAACCTGCAGTCGGTGGTCAGAACTCGGGAGACAACCAAGATATATATTATATACAAAGCAATGCGCAGCAGGCAAACACGACAGAGGCATAACTGATGCGGAGTAAGAAGAAAAAAGATGGCGATAGGGAAATGAAGATGAGACTTGGAAGACCATAAAAGACGGGAAAGAGAGGCAGGCGGGGAGGGGAGACAAGATGGAGCTGGAATACATGTACCAACAATGTCCCATCCAATGAATCTCGTTATGAACAATTGAACCGGAGCGGCGGGCGAATGTGTGTCTAAACGCGGGCAATGAGCGAGGCGGGTGCGTGCATGAGGGTCCGTGGTCACGAACAGCAGAAAGGATAAGAAGATAACAGGAAACGGAACAGTATACACGATACACGATAGCGATCCAGGCCAATAAGGAAAATGGAGGAGATGGCGGCATATATGCAGGAATGCAGCGCTAATCAAAATATGGACATAGACAGCAAGACGGCCGAACATATATACAGAGCGCTAAGCGCCCTTAGTGGCGCGCCGATAGCCAATAGGAATAGATACGCGGTGCGCGGTGCGGGTGGTGGTACAAGTGCGACGGGTGGTACAACATAGCAGGGCAGGACCAGATAGAGTTAGATAGATAGCCGGCGGCGTCTTCTCCTGGTGCGTCATCGCACGCGTCACTGCGCGAGGTCAATCCCCGCGCCGAGCGCCGGGCCCTCGACGCCCTGCATCCCGGGCGCACCGCCGATGAACTCCGCGAGGCTGAACGGCGCCCCGTGCGTCGGCGTCGGCGCAGAGAGCTTGGGCGACTGTGCGGGCGCAGGCGGGAGCAGCGCGCTCGCGGGCGGAGCCTGCTCTATCGGCGTCGGCGGGATGACATTCACCCCGCCCACCGCGTCATGCATGTCCACATCCGCATCTCCCTCTGCATCCGCATCCGCGTCCTCCGTGCGCGTGCTGCTCTCGCGGCTGAGCCCGCCCGCGAACAGCACGCGCCCCGCGCCGCCGCCGAGCCCGAGCCGCGGCGGCGCCTCGCGCGGCGTGCCCGCGGGGCGCACGGGCGACGGCGACGTCGCGAGGAAGAGCATCAGGTCCGCGGCCTCGCTGTCCGACGGGCCGCCCACCGTGCTGTGCGTGCTCCCCGCGGACAGCGTCGCCGCCCGCGGCCGATGCGGCGCCGCGTGCGCGAGGACGGGCGTGCCGAGCGCGGGCGGCGTGTGCGTGTCGTCGCCGTCCCCCCGGGCAGCGCTCTGCGCGAACCCGCCGAGGCTCCCGCCCGCGTCGGAGAGCGAGCCGGCGGCGGAGCGCGGCGAGCGCGCGGCGTGCAGCAGGCTCGTGAGCGTCGCCGCCGCCTTCAGGTCCATCTCGCCCGTCAGCCCACCCCCTCCGGCCCCTCGCAAGTCGAGGCTGCCCCCCGCGCGCACGTGCGCCTTGCCCTTCGCGGGGTGGGGCGGCGGGCAGCGCCCTCGGCGCCGGCGACGCTGTGCGCGCGCTTGCGCCCGGCGGCGGGGAGGGGGGCGGGGCGGAGCGGCGCGGGCACGGGCGGGTCGCGCGGGTTGTGGATCGTGCGCGCCTGCTTGGCAGGCGGCGGTGCGAGGAGCGAGGCGTACAAGCTCTCGCGCGCGGGCTGCTGCTGCTGCTGTTGCTGCTGGGCGAGGTGCGCGTAGGGCTGTGTGTGGGCTTGCGACTGGGCTTGGAGCGCGGGGTGCGGGCGGCCGTTGCCGGTGCTCGCGGACGTCGCGGGGTAGTAGCTGCGCGCGCCGGGCGGGGGCATCGCGCGCGCGCGCGGGCTCGTCTGGGGCGCCTGCGTCGCGGGGTTGTTGTAGTAGTTGTTCGCGGGCGGCGCGGGCTTGCGCTTCGCGCCGATGAGGCGCGTCGTCGCGTTCGGGTAGTGGCTCGCGGACTGCGCCTCGAGGTCGCGCAGCGGGACGTGCGGGATGTTGTGCGCGGCCTTGAAGGAGGCGTACGAGAGGCGCGCGCGGAGGCCGCGGGTCACCTGCGGTGGGTGGGTCAGCTGGTGCGCGTGAGGAGGTAGTGCGGAGAGAAGGAGGAGGTGGGGGCGGGTGGGCGGGCGCGTGTGCATGGGGATGGGGGGTGTGTGAAGGGAGGGGGCACTGATCTGGGAAAGGGGGGAAGGGGGACTGACCATGGAAATCTCAGCCCGCGCGAGGAACTTCTGGACGGCCTGCTTGCGCTCGTCATCGGCGGCGTCGTCCTGCGGCGGGGCGGGGGGCGAGCTGGGGTGCAGGAAGGAGTGGGGCGGGGAGGCGGAGGCGGACGTGGCGGAGGACGAGGGGGTCGCCATGGGGCGGGTGCTGCGCGCTGGCGTGCGGCTGGGGTCTGCGGAACGTGTATGCTCGAGCTCGCTGTTTGCGACGATGAGCTGGATGCTGGGTGAGCGTTGGGCCAGGCAGGAAGGGTCGCGCGTCGGGGGAGAGGGGAAGGGGGGAGGACGTGTGATAGAGAAGAGAGAGCGCGTGAAGGTCGCGTCAGTCGCCTCCTTTCCATGTTCCGCTCACGTAACGTCACCTCCCCACCCCTTTCCACTCGCTGCTCCCGTCACACATCAGACGCGCCAGACAGCGGCTGCTTATTGTACCTTGTATTCATGCATAATATACCGTTATATGTGGGTTCAGTGCTCATTGTGCTCCTGCTGCGCGCGCAGAGCTGGGCAGCGCAGGGTACAAGGCCC
This sequence comes from Athelia sp. TMB, assembly GCA_014898675.1. Classification (NCBI taxonomy): domain Eukaryota; kingdom Fungi; phylum Basidiomycota; class Agaricomycetes; order Atheliales; family Atheliaceae; genus Athelia; species Athelia sp. TMB. The sequence continues at coordinate 44,601 of JACXVL010000283.1, read as the reverse complement.
GAGAATCTGATGGGGCGCGACAGCCCGATAAAGCAGATCAAGATGTCCATCGCGAGCTGTCCTGGCCCATCGCCGTGAATCATGGACAAGGGGTCATCAAGCGTCCAACTTCATCACATCTGCCGCTGCCCAGTCAGATCGCACGACGACCCTGCGCTCGACGAGGGCGAGCGGTCGCGCGATCACTGCGTAGATCTGCCCGCGACGCGCCATGTGGCCTGTGCTAGCCGAGGCACGCCCGACAGCCGCCGCGTGCGCCCCACCGTGACCACACGGTCCCGGCCCAGCTCCGTGCCCGAGGTCCTCCCGTCCGCCCGCTCGGCAGAACCTCCCGCCGCCCATCCTTGGCGCGGCTTGTCGCCTCTGCATCCCGCCGTGCATTCACCGTCCCCACAGCGCTGTGTCACTGGTCTCTACCACGACACCGAACGCCGCAACCATCTGCCAGCCGCACTGCAAGACCCACCCAGTCGCCGCTGCAGTGGGCGGCGGTTGTTGGGCACCCCGGGTTTGGGTAAAGGCAGGGGGAAAGGCGGCGGATGGGGTGAGAATCGCGTCGTTCGGGGTCGCGATGCGCCGTTCATGATCGAGTCCTATGATCCTTTAGGGTTTTATAAACACGTCTGATTCGACAAAGGATAGATGACATGCGATGAAGTGCGGTCAGTCCTTTACAGGAGGTATATGCAGCGATCGAGCGTCAGTTGTGCAGGTCGGTACCCGGTGCAATGTGCGTGTATGCGCAGTCAGTCTGCTTGATCTCAGTCGCGCGACAGTCCAGTCAAGCTTGGAGGCGTAGATTGTGTTAGTTTGTGGGTCCCGGATTCGGGCCGCAATTTCGATCGAATTTCGGCTACATTAGCTTGGCCTTTGACGCTGAGCTCTTCGTTGAACCAACTTTGAACCACCATCCTCTTTTCAATATCTATATCAGTTCTTCTTTTTCAACGTTAGTGTGCTCCTGGAAACACCTCAAGCACAGCGATGCGAGTTGGTGCTCGGAAGGAACGATACTGTCTGCACTCGCATTTCTCTTGGCTTTTCCAGCCTGGCCTAAGCATATCGATGAACCGAAGTCGTCACCAAAATGCATTTTCCCCAACCTGGACTTGCTGCTCGAGACGTGGCTCGATCTCCAAGCCTCACGCTCGGCACAGGCGTTTCTCGGCGCCAGCTACTAATACGCGGATCGTACTCACGCTTCGCGGTTCTCAGTCCTATCCCCGACCTGTTATGCTCGTAACCGCTGCTCGAGGCATCACATCATGCTGCGAGGAAACACCGTCTGAGCAGGGCCATGCTTAAGCGCTGCTTCATATCGGAGGCAATGGGATACGGTGAAATTGCAGGGGACCTGGCTAGGCGAAGACTCAAGAAACCGAAGATGCTTGCTCTTCGGGATGCACATCATTGAGTGAGCTTTTCTCTTTTCTCTTCATTTGTATTCTTTGCCAACTCGAATCTTGCCTGAAGTGAACAAGGGCGGTGAATCAGACACCTAGCGCGCAGTGCTCTCTTGGATCTACCGTGTCTAGTTCTCATCAGCGCACCTAGACCGCTGCCGCAGTTCCTCCGCACTATCACACACCTTCATATTGTCACCTCGTCCGTCATGCACCACTTCACAAGCCAGTTCGAGTCTGTGAAGTAACTGATACAGACAGTAAGTAACAGAGCGAACTTCAAGAATTGTCCCCGCCATTGAAGTGTAGGGGCCCCAGGGGAGTAGATGCACGGAGGCTGCTACGAGACATTCGCATTTAACCCGTTATTTTGGTCCGTTCTTGCTGTTTTGGCTATTGCCATGATCTTTTTTAACACGCATATACGCAGCTATATCTTGATGGGCCCACATTGACTTCGATTTCCATTGCCATACCTCTGTAAACCTGCTTGGCTCGTCTCCGCAGATATTATACGCGATGGCTGGATGCACTATAATCATTTCGCGTGACTATTTCACATAGGGGGCTTCTTCGAGGTCGACTTGTTGAGATTAAGCGCCAGACATGCATACACGAGGCAACACGCATGTTCTAAAGTATATATACACGCTGCTTCAGGATCTGCCGCACAACTATCCTTCAGAACGCTGCGAGCGTACTACCGAAGATGCAATCCTCAACCAGAGAAACGCCAGGGAGCTTCGATCTAGAATCCATCTATCAGGACGCCTTGAAGCAGCTGCAGTCAATGCGGGCTCGGGGGCAGATAACATCCGCGGATTACAACCTCATCACCACGACGAGCAAGCCTGGCGAGATATTGGACGCCGTGCAGGGCGCCATCGCATCGCAGACGCATTCCGACGCCCGGACTCGGATTAGTCAAGTTGTCAAGCCACTGTTGGAGCGGCTGGAGAGATCCGGTTCGGCCATCGATATGGTTATAGGAGCGGCGCCGCAGATCGTGGGTGCCAGTGTCCTCGGGCTGGTCTGGGGGAGTGTCAGATTCCTCATGATCGTGAGTACTGCTTACGCGTCATTTTGGCTTGTCATCTAATTGGTGGGCCGCAGATGGCACGGGATGTGTCCGACGCATTCAGCGCTGTGCTCGATTTATTGGAAGATGCGCGAAACAGCCTCCCTACCCTCGACGTATACATCAGACTATTTGGATCGTCTAACATTCAACTACTACGAGGTCCACTCGTTGAGCTGTACAGCCATCTTATGATCTTCGGTATCGAAGCGATGAAACTTTTCAATCGATCCATGCTCGGTGAGTACCTGCAGCTCTGCCACCGCCAGAAACTGATGCTGCGCTCTAGGAACCGTCGGGAAAGCCTCCTCGTCTGGCTTGTCTAAAGATCTCCAAGCCTTGACAGCAAAGATCGCCAAATCACGGGATGAAGTCGACCGAGTCGCGAACTTGGAACACATGCATCAAAACGATGCTGCTTTGAAAGGTGGTTTTGCAATTCATATACGGGGAACCTAATCTAACGCCGTTGGCTAGTGCAAGCAGCAGAAAACGGCAAAGCGGCCTTGTTCCGACAAGGTGAGGCTCTGACTAATTTTTTCTCGCTCAGCTATCGCAGGCTGATCGTTTTCTAGAAATGAGAAGTCTTCTCGAAAAAACACACGATGGGACCGTGGAACGACCAATACCCCGGATCAACGATGCACCTGTTCGTCGCGTTTCCGACCATTTCACCGGTCGTGAAAAGGAGCTCGAGTGCCTCAGGAGCACTGTCGATTCTTGGAGCTCCGACGCACCAGCTCTGTTTGTGATTTATGGCAGCCCGGGACGCGGGAAAAGCCAGCTCGCCTTGCACTACGCCGACCAATCATTTACTTCTCGCAGATACTCACACATCTTCTGGGCCTCGGCGACGACTATAGAGAAGGCCAGCCAGGGGGTGGCAAATGTGCTTGACCTAATCGATCATAAGGATCGGCACCATCCGGAGCAGACTGTTCGACTGAGAACCGCGCGCCTCTGGCTAGAGAATGCTGACCGCCACGGCTGTCCGAGTTGGCTGTTCATCTTTGATAATGCGACATGGGATACTGTTCCTTTCCTGCTCGAGCACTTGCCGCTGCAAAACGGTCACGATACGATCCTGGTGACCACTCGTACGCTCGATATAGCGGAGCGCATCGCGAATGTGGCAAAACAGAAAGCGTCGTTTCTGGACCTTACGCCTCTCAGCTCGGCACAATCCGTAGAGCTCTTTTTGAAGAGAGCACAACTTGATGGGAGCGCGAATGTGAATCCAGGAGATATCGAGAAACTTGTCAAACAGTTCGGATGTCTACCTTTAGCAATAGACCAAGCGGGAGCGTATGTGAAACAAAAGCATTTGCGCATAGACAAGGTCCAGAGTAGGGATGTGTTGGGAGATGTACGTTAATTCACCAATGCTCCAAATTATGCGAAGATCTCACTACACTTGTACAGATCCTCAACTGGGAGAATAACAAGCAGTTTTCATATGAACAGAATTCTGTGGCGGCTGTATTCAACGTTCAGCTGGAAACACTGGATAACACCTCTGCTGACGCAGGCGCTCTCCTAAAAACGGTCGCATATTATGATCCGGAGACTATCCCCCTCAACATTCTGGCCCGTGGTGCGCAGAACCTGAAGAGGGAATCAGTATCACCGGAAGTTTCCATTCCAGCAATAGGGCAGAAGCCGCATATGTTTCGCAGGATAATTGCTCGTTTTCCATGGCATCGCTCAAAGTCACCGGTGCCAGCTAGCCACAAGAGCCCCAATGGTGATGGGGTATCAAATAGCGCACCATCGCGCTCCTCCGATTTAGACCATCTCGTTGAGATCATGTGCTCGGAAGACTGGTTGCTGGAGGCCGCGAGTCACTTTGAAGACCTTTCCTTAGCTCAGCCTCTGTACGGCGACAATCCATCGCTCCATATGCACGACTTGAACCAGCTCGTCCTGCAGGAGCAGATTGCAGCATCTGACCAGGAGCAAACATATTACGCACTCGCGGTCACTCTCCTCGCCAGCGCGTTCAAAACAATAACAGACATCAGTTCACCGCAGTCGTGGGCGGAGTGCGAGAGATTTGTGCCGCATTTGATGTCGCTGGAAAAGCACCGTCCGACAAAAGCACCCCCCAGCAAGGAATTCATGGACATGAGTCAAGACATCGCGAGATATTTCCAGAAGCGGGGTCGGTATAGTGAGGCAGAGACGCTGCTGATCAGAGTGCTGGCGCAACGCGAGGCGGTATATGGTCTAGGCGTGGATCATCTGGATACATTGACAACGGTGCACTACCTCGCTCGGTTGTGCATTGATCAGGGCCAATACGATCAAGCAGATGCATTTTATGCACGAGCGCTCACAGGTCGGAAGAAGCAACTTGGGATAGATCATCTTGATACACTGATGACGATGCATGATCTTGCCCTTCTCCGATTCCGTCAGGGCCAGTACGATCATGCCGAAGAACTGTTTACTCCAGTACTTGCAGGCCAGGAGAAGCAGCTCGGCCCAGAGCATTTGGACACACTGGAAACCACCGAAAACTTAGCCAACGTGCATGGCGAGCAGGGCAAGTATAATATGGCAAAGACCCTATACGCACGAGTGCTGGCAGCCAGGCAGGAGCAGCTCGGCCCAGAGCATCCAGACACGCTTTCGACGATGAGTAACTTGGGTTTCCTATACCGTCAACAGGGCAAATACGACGAGGCGGAGCCATTGCTTGCGCGAGTGCTCCGCAGTAGTGAAACCCAACTGGGCGAGGAGCATCCAGATACGCTGTCCGTGGTGCACGGCCTAGCCCGCCTATACAATGACCAGGGCAAATACGACGAGGCGGAGACGCTGTATGCGCGGGTGCTCTCAGGCAACGAAAAGCAGCTCGGTGCGGAGCACCCGTCGACGCTAGTCGCGGTGCATAATTTTGCGCTTCTTCGCGAGAGGCAAGGGAGATGGGAACAGGCCGAGGAGCTCTATCGGCGAGCGCTGGCAGGCGAAGTGAAAGCGCGCGGAGATAGCCCCCCGAGTACAAGGTTCACGGCGGAGTGTCTCGCCAATTTGTACGACAAACAAGGGAGAGACGAGGAGGCAGAGGCATTGCGTGCGCGCTTCGGAGAAGTTGGGCGGATGGCATAGCTGCGAAGGGACCTCATATATTCAATCGTTGGGCATTTAGCTGTTGTTTAGTGTTTTCTGTTAGCTTTCATCATATATCGTGTAACATCCTGGTCGACGCACCTAGTGCAAAGTCCTGGCGTGTGAGCCCATCAAGATCTGGCAGATATTGAGATATAACTCTTCGCAGGTAAGCTGCCAAAAAGATTGAGACGCACATCAAAATTCAGTGGGAACAGATGGAACACGATACTTCAGAATTTGAGCCGACCGTCCCACAAAAATCAGATAGGCTATTTCTGGAGTCAATATTGCAGCCGGCCAGCATCTCAATTCCAGTCAAAAGATGTTTCAGTGATTCCGAAAGAACTACGTAGGCGAAGTGTGCGTCAGGGTCAAGGCAGTGTCTAATTTTGGCATGAATGAGTGAAGCTCTTGTGAACTTTAATCGGTGCCAGGGAGCGGCGCCTGGCGAGCGTAGGTGGTAGGATAATGATGCGCTCAACAGAAACAGTAGCACAGAGACGAAATTTCATTGGTGGAGTCGTTGTCGAATAAGTGGGCCTGGGTCGAAAACTTGAGCGAGGGACGCTAAAGGTTCATGGTCGAGAGCCCGAGCCGTATGATGATAGTGATGCGGATATTTTTCAAAATTGGAGTCGATCGTCCCTCAAAATCAGATAGGCTATTACCGGTGTTGATATTGCAGCCAACCAGCATCTCGAATCTAGTCAAAAAATGTTTCATTAATTCAGTCTACATACCCGAAGTGCGCGTCAGGGCCAAGGCAGTATCTGGGTCTCGCATCAAGGTGTGAATTTAACGGTGCCAAGAAGCGGCACCTGACAAGTATGAATGGTAGGATAATGATACGTAGCGGAAACAGCAGTACAGAGACGACATTTCATTCGCGGAGTCGTCGTCGAATAAGGGGGCCTGGGTCGAGAGCCTGAGTCAAGGTGCGAGCTGTGTGATGATAGTGACGCGGGTAGTTTCCAACCGGCCAACCGGCCTCCACGAGTCGAACCCTGAGGCATCAACAGATCTGCAGACTGCAGGCCAATCGCAGTGAGTGTGCGCCAAGAAACAATCGATAAGCCCGCATTTGATGCTCAAAAAGTCGTATAATCATCAGTTGTCGCAGTGAGCTCAAATTGAAGCGTAGCGTTGGAGCAAGATGGCACTGGATGTAAGTAGTACAAGCTTAAGTCAAGCAATGGCATATCGGGGTAGAGTCGGAGACGATTTGAAAATGACCGTCATGGTTGACGCGCCGCAGCGTCAGCAGCCAGCACGTGGTTCCAACGGCTTCCGCCGATCACCATATCTGGCACGTCTGGATCTGTCTCATTTCCTCTCTACTCGTCTTCGCAGGGCGCTGGCATTCTGCGATGCCTGTGACGCGGTCGATGACGCGCACCGAACACTGTCAGCACCTCCCGTGTCCATTTCTCTACCGCAACACATGGTCTCTTCTGCCGCATTGGAACTCTGACTCGAAAACAACGACTCCTACTCCTCGAGTACTCCTCACCGTGACCGCATCGTGGTTCGGGGTCCTGCAATGTTTGTGGGACAGCACACCGTCCCGCCCACGCGGAAGGACGTGTCGAGTCCTTGTGCAGGCTGGGTTTCCTCGGTTAGTCCCTGGTAAGTCCCCCTTTCCCGCCATATCTCCTTCCCCTACACACACGCCCAGCCATCCGCTTCGCTGTACACTGCTACATCCTTCCGTCCTCTCGCCAAACCCTTCTGATATGCTCGCCCACAGGCAGACCACAGCTTCCGCACTCGCCTTTGGTGCCCCCTCCGGAGCTTTCAGCCGCGTGCCAAATGTTGCGCGCCCTTCCACCTGACATCGAGATGCAGTACTAGTGGGCGAAGTGCTTCTCAAAAGCCACGACGCACCGGTGGGGCGCGAAGCACAAGACACTGCAACCTCCGCCCGAACCCCCGTTGCCACAAGAATTCAGATAGCAGGGACGGGCGAACGAGACGAGCCACTACCCCATGACATCCACGAGCAGGAGACAGGCGCCCACACTTCCCCAGCAGCAACTACAGGTCCAGTTGCACCCCAGGCAGATGCTCAAACGCATTTCTTTGCACAGTCCTGCGCCTATAGGCAAGGGGACAGTAGGGGCTGGAAATCCTGCACGTCTCCCTCGTCGCATCATCGCCCGTCCGCGCACGATCCATAGTCTGCGTGACAGCCCGCAATCATGTCCCTGCGCCCCGCGCCACCCCTGTTCTTTGACCAGGCGGTAGTACACGCAGTCACCCAGTCGTGGAGGTAGCCATTCAACACTCGTCACCGACTCGGACACTCACGAAGGGCAATGCCTATGCACGCGGAGGAGGGAGCCCGGATTGGGGAGAAACGAAGTTAGCAGGCGTAATGCATCTGAAGATGGCGGCGATGCTGACAAGCCTGCGCACGTCGCGCACTACCTGCTCGCAGTCCGAGCCGAGTGGGAGCATCAGCGGCCCCGCATAGGATGGCAGCCCTACCCTCTTGGCGCTAGTTCCGCAATCGCAGCGCAGCCCGAATCGCCCGCGCGGCTACACTCCGCCATAACGATGAGAGATGCCAGAGGGCAGCGAGAGGGCAGACCTGGTGCTCCTCAGACGTCGCTGTGCCCGAGCGCTCCGCCGTGATCCCGCAGGCTGCCTCACAGCGTGACCTCCGCACGTACTCAGTGCTCGCGGGGGTGTTGAGCAGAAATGGCCACCAGCAGAACGTCGTGACGACGGAGCTGGATGCGGAGGGTGGCGTGAACGGTAACAGGCATGATAAGTGCTCGGAGTGAAGGTGGATACCATTCCTCCTCCGCCAGCTCACTATGAGTCGCTGAGGAGTGCGCCCTCTCCGCCTGCGCTGCTGCCAAAGGCAATGTATATACCCATGCGTAGACGTCATCTTGCCATATCTGGGATGGAGGTGCTGGGCGGGGCGCTGGGCTCGATGTGAGGCATGCATTCGAGTGTCCTCTACATTCTCCCCTCCGTCGCGTCTATTCAGCTCGTACCAGTGGCCCGCGTGAACCACCGTCACCCCCTGCTCCTCCGGCCATCCGTCTTTCCCACACTGGGCCTTGTACCTTGCTCGACCCCCTTGCAAAGGCACATTCGTATTTTCAAAACGGACATAAATCCATACTGCGATACCTTGCTCAGTGGCGACGTGGGTCATAGTTGGCAAAGGTGAGCCATCAAGCACCGTGCTTCTGTCGATTGACCATCAATCATGAGACATGAGAGTGGTCCCCGCAAACAAGTGTCGTTTTGATACCGTGCATGAGCTCCATCAAGTCCTCGATTGCGACTTGGTAGACAATATCAATGCGCACGCGCTTAAACTTTACCTGGTCAGTCTCCTTTCTCTATGTATGGTTTATTCCACTCCACACGTGCCAAGCTGTTTGCTGTACTCCACTCTGCTTCTACTGCCGTACCCCTCTCCTCCCGCATGAACCTTGCTAATCCCTCCACTACCCATAGATGAAGAACGCATCCTGCTCGCGCATCTCCCACGCGCCCGTCGAGATCGCGTGCGCAGCGTTGAGCCCATGTGCTTGCCCGTTTGAAGCTCAATCTGCGAACAACTTCTCGAACGCTATGACACGCCTCATCGGTGCGAACTTAACACGCGAGGCCTCGCAGCCAGCTCCTGGGCACGACACTTGCTCCAATCACCCACCGACGCTGACGCAACACCCGAGATCAAGGCAGCAAGGAAAGTGCGAGTGGGAGGCGCGAATGCCGTGCGAGATCCGCAAACACTGGCAGCTGGCGCTCACACACCTCCTGCAGCAAGTCCACTCGCAGCCCCAGCTCCATACGCAGAATTGCATGCATCCAATTACCACCTACAGCCAGGCTGCACGGGGAAACGGCAGGGATGCAGCAATCCACGCGAGCCACACGTACTCGCGCCCAAATAGTCTCAAAGGACGAAAATTAGAAAGGCCCCAACATTGGTATATGCTTACCAAAACTTCAGCAGATAGCAATCACACGTTGTGTCACCTCGACTGTCGCACATTTTTGGCCCTATGCAGCCGCAACTGCCGTCCAAGTCCTCCTTTGTTCCAGCGGAAGTGCGCACAGTCTTGTAGGTGGCAAATGAGCCAACGCGCGGTCTGCTGCGTGCACAGGAAAGCGCAAGAAGGGCAAGGCGCGCGCGGGGGGGGGGGGGGGGCGAAGTATAGAATGAGCGGAGTAGGGGGCCACTGAATGAGAGGAATCCAAAGATGGAGGCACCGCGGACCAGCCTGCTGCACGCTGATCCGACCACAACCTTGCTCGCTCCGACACGGGTAGAAGCATCAGCAGGCTCCCACTGGGACTGCAACAATACTCCCAAGCTGGAGAGGCTGGTCTTCGCGCATTCGACACCGAGTCCGGACCACTCGTGCGCGACGACACTCCGCCATAGCGATAGGGACAAGCCATCAGACAGCGAGTCGGCGGGCCTGATGCTCCTCCTCGGATGTCTCCATCGCCCGAACGCCCTGCTGTGACCCCGCACGAGCCGCACAGCTGGACTCGGCATGTGTTGCTCGTGAAGGGACTAAGCTAAGAGGGACGCCAGCAGAGGACGCGACGGCGGAGCAGGTTGTGGAGGGGACTTGGATGCGGGTGTGGGCATGCGCGATGGGAGCGGAGGAAGAGCCGATAACATCACGCACATATCCATGGGCGGTCATCTGTTGAGAGTGCGCTGCTTCCGCCCGCGCTGTAGCACAAGACCGGAACACCTTGATTCCGACTCCAGCCCACAGATCCACTCATTGTCTACTAACTTATCAGAGACGTTCGCCATTGCTCCGTTTGTAACGCGATTCATTAGATCGAAACGTTGCTATCAAATTCATTTGATTGCCATATCCTCATCTGCTTGCCTTCCCGTGATATATCTTGATCGTCTCGCCAATGCCAGCACTGTTGGGTTGATCTCAACGTCAACCTATATGCCATAACTGGATCCGCTTTTAGTTGCCGGGCTACCCGATTTGGTGTTCTCTGTGCATTTCGGCGCCGTGACACCGATCTTCACTACCAGTTAAACTAGATGTCTTTGGAACGAGATTGGCTTTCCCTTTTCAGCGCGAATAGCGAAACGCTTCCCGGTGAGCGCCAATCACAGGCTGGAAATGCCATCGGTGGACCATCGAGTCTGCCAATACCAGCAGCGGTGGGTCATCGTTCGAAATATCCTCGCTTCTATCGTGGCATTTAAGGGAGAACTTCTAGATATTCGACACCAGAAACACATCAGGATCTGGAACCATAATCAACGTCAATGGTATTTACAACGATAACAGCCATCATGATAAAGGTAAGCCATTGTGCTGTCGGGTGGGATCATGCTGAGTGTGGTTAGCGTTGGTTCATACTGTGGATCACCAGCCGCTTAGATTCAATGCCGCGCCCGTCCTTCGCATTTCTAACCATTTCGCTGGCCGTGACTGGGAGCTTGACTTCATCTCGAGGTCCCTTGCACACTCCACCAGCGATGAGCCGACTCGATTCGCCATCCACGGCATGCCCGGACTCGGCAAAAGCCAACTTGCCCTTCAATATTCTAAACTCGGTTATTCATCACGCAAATACGCCTGTATCTTTTGGATCTCAGCCACCATTGAAGAAAAGATCATTCAAGGGCTAATCAGTATCCTTGATCTCGTCGATGACAAGGATCGACATCATCCGGACCACGCCGTGCGACTCATGGCTGCGCGGCGTTGGCTAGAAAAGTCTCCTCACGCTTGGCTACTCATCCTTGACGATGTAACCGCAAATGCCATTCCATGTCTTCGAGAGCACCTGCCACGTGAGAATATTGGCGGAGCAATCATAATCACCACAAGAACATCCCAGGTTGCAGAGGCCGCGGTGAAGGTAGATGAACAGCGCCGTTGCATCTTAGAGCTGAAGCCTCTCAGCACTGAGAAATCGGTCATGTTACTTATGAGAGCGGCGGGACTTGCAGACCGGGGCGACGGCTCTGAGGAGATTGCCAAGAAGCTTGTTAGACGGATCGGCTGTCTGCCTCTGGCAGTGGAGCAAGCAGGAGCTTATATGAAAAAGAAGCACATTCCTACAGAAGAACTACAAACACTATACGATAGAAGTTCCCTGGTAAACGTGAGCACCGCGAGGCTGTGTTGTTAAATGGCCTTTAACGAACATCCAAAGGTCATAACCTGGGAGAACACTTTAAGCAACTATGAAACGAGATCTGTGCTAGCCGCATTCAGCATACCACTCCAGAATTTGCGTCAAGTCTCCCCTAACACCAGCAATCTCCTCAGTGTGTTGGTATATTTCGACCCTGAGAGTATCCCCTTTGACTTTCTAGCTCACGGTGCTGAGCTAGCCAGAAGCCGACTGGTCAAAAGCTCATCCTCACCAGTACAAGAACCAACCGTGGCGTTTGGCAGAACGACGGCAAGTCCACCACGCAAACGACGAAAGCTATTGATACCTGTTAACCGCCAAGGACCTGCTAATGCCTTTGCATCAGACGGCGGACTGTCTCAACCATTCAATATGGAGTCTATTCTTGAACACATCTGTTCAAAACAACTATTGCGAGAATCCATGATCATTTTCGAGGAGTACTCCTTAGCTCAACCTGTCTATGATGACAATATGTCAGTCCACATCCACGACTTGATCCAGCTCGTGGTATTGGAACAGGGCACGGCAGCTGACCAATCGGAAGAGTACCACGATGTCGCTGTCACCCTCCTCACCAGCGCGTTCAAAAGGATAACAGACATCAGATTGCCGCAGTCTTGGGCGGAGTGCGAGAGATTCGTGCCACATTTAATGTCGCTGGAAAAGCACCGTCCAGCGAAGACACCCCCCAGCAAGGAATTCATGGACATGAGTCAAGAGATCGCAAAGTATTTCCACCAGCGGGGTCGCTATAATGAGGCAGAGGCACTGCTGAATAGAGTGCTGGCGCAACGTGAGCAAGCGGCTGGAATTGGCGAGCATCATCTAGATACGCTCGGGACGGTGAACACTCTCGCCGAGGTATACATGGCTCGGGGGAAGTATGATAAGGCGGAGGAATTTTTTGGACGCGCACTCGCAGGCAGAAAGAACCAAATCGGCGCAGATCATCGGGATACACTGGATACTTTATATAGGCTGGCGTATCTCCGCGTTCTCCAGCACCGGTACGACGATGCCGAGGAGCTTTATGCTCGATTACTTGAAAAGCGGGAAGTCCAATTCGCCGCGGAACATCTCGACACCCTAGGCGCGGTGAATGGCCTGGCTTTTGTGTATCACAGGCAGGGCAAGCTTGATGATGCGATGCCGTTTTATAAACGCGTACTAGCAGGTCATGAAAACCAACGCGGCTCGGAGCATCCAGACACGCTTGTGGCGATGGCCAACTTGGGTGAGCTATACCGTGAACAGGGCAAATACGACGAGGCGGAGCCATTGCTTGCGCGAGTGCTCCGCAGTAGGGAAACCCAACTGGGCAAAGAGCATCCAGATGCGCTGGACGTGGGGCACAAACTAGCCCGCCTATACTTTGACCAGGGCAAATACGACGAGGCGGAGACGCTGTATGCGCGAGTGCTCGCAGGCGAAGATAAGCAGCTCGGTGCGGAGCACCCGGAGACGCTAGCCACGGTGCATAATTTTGCGGTTCTTCGCGAGAGGCAAGGGAGATGGGAAGAGGCCGAGGAGCTCTTTAGGCGAGCGCTGGCAGGTTTCGAGAAGGTGCGCGGGCGAGAACATGGAGACACGGGGCAAGCAGTCAACAATTTCGCCTATCTCTACCAGAGGCAAGGGAGAGACGAGGAGGCAGAGAAATTGCGCGCGCGCTTCAGAGAAGTCGGGCAGCAAGCATAGCGGCGAATGGACATCATATATTCAATCTATGGGAAATTAGGTGTCTTTTGGTATATTCGGTTAGCCTACTCATTATATATCGTATCCCCTCTTGTGTAACATCCTGGTCGACGCACCCTGTGTAGAGTCATGGGATGCGAACCCATCGATATCTGGCAGATATTGAGATATAACTCTTCGTAGAGTAGCTGCTCAAAAGATTGAGACGTGCAGCAAGTTTCAGTAGAAGCAGATGGAAGACGGTACTTAAGCAATTGAGTCGATCGTCCCTCGAAGATCAGATAGGCTATTTCCGGTGTTAATATTGCAGCCAGCCAGCATCTCAAATCTAGTCAAAAATATTTCATTAATTCAGAAAGGTCTACATACCCGAAGTGCGCGTCGGGGCCAAGGCAGTATCTGGGTCTCACATCAAAGTGTGACCTAGCGGAACCTGACAAGCATGAATGGTAGAATAATGATACGTAGCGGAAACAGCAGTACAGAGACGACATTTCATTCGCGGAGTCGTCGTCGAATAATGGGGCCTGGGTCAAGAGCCTGAGTCAGGGACGCCAAGGACGTATGGCCGAGAGCGCGAGCCGTGTGATGACGGTGACGCGGCTGGTTTGCAACCAACCAACTGGCCTCCACGAATCGTTCCAGGAGGGACTAACAGATCTACGGACCGCAGGCCAATCGCAGCGAGTATCCACCAAGTAATTGCAAGTTATAAGCCAGCAATTGATGCTCAAGACCCGTATGGCCATCAGTTGTCGCAGAGAGCTCAAATTCAAGCGTAGTGTTGGAGAAAGATGGCACTGGATGTAAGTAGCACCAGTCAAGCAATGGCATATCGGGATAGAGCCGGAGACGATTTGAAAATGACCGTCATGGTTGACGCGTTCAAGACGAGCGAGCGCCGCGTCAGCAGCCAGCACGTGGTTCCAACGGCTTCCGCCGATCACCATATCTGGCACGGCTGAGTCTCATTTCCTCTCTACTCGTCTTCGTAGGGCGCTGGCATTCTGCGATGCCTGTGACGCGGTCGATGACGCCGTGATTGTAAGATCAATTCGCACTGTACTCGAAGAACAGCACATCGTCCCCAGCATCTCCTAAGCCCATCTCTACCCCAAACGCACAGTCTCCTCCACCGCAAGGGTGCGTTGGTTCGAAAACAACACGACTCCTCCTCTTGACCGCGGCAAGATCAACTCGCATCGCCATTCGTGCTCCCGTCACGCTCGTAGGATAGCACATCGTCCCACCAAAGCGCATGGAATGACTTGTCGAGTCATTATGCGGGCGGGGTTTCCTCAGTTAGTACCTGGTTAGTCCTCTTTCCTGCCATGTCTCCTTCCCCTCCACATGCGCCCAACTGTCTGCTCCACTGTGCACTGCTGCGTCCTCCTCTCTTCCTGCTAAACCCTGCTGATACACTCGCCCACAGGCGCACTGCTGCTTCCGCACCTGCCCCGTGTACTCCCTCCTTCAGAGCTTTCAGCCGCGCACCAAATTTTGTAAGCCCTCTGTCTGACATTGCGGCGCAATCCGCGCACTGCTGCCCGAACGCCACGACGCACCGATGGGGCGCGAAGCACCAGACGCCGTGACCTCTGCTCGAACCGGCGCTGCCACAAGAACTCAGATAACAGGGACAGACGAACAAGAAGAGCTACTACCCCACAAAACATCGATTGCCAAAGTTGCTGTAAGTCCTCTAGACACGAGCGTCATTCAGCGTATCCTCTTAGTCTACTGGGCTAGAAGAAACACAGCATGCGCCCCTCAGCAGTGCCGCCACTTCCGCCTGCGCCTCCTTGTTGCCCCTCGCTTCGGCTACTTCCTATGCTCAGCATCTGGCCCCTGCGCCAGGACGATGCAGCACGCGATAAGCAATCCAGAGTTTGCTTGCACGGTTGCAGATTTTCATGGTCAGTACTGGTTTCTCCCTCCTACCCTCTCTCCGCTCCCCAGTTTCCACTCGATGTCGTTCTCCGTCCACATGCGTCTGTCCTGATATCCATCTCTCAGTCCCGTGCGAATCTTGCTGATACACCTAAACCCCCACAGGTGAATGACGGCCGCCGCGTGCACGCGCCTTCTTGTGCGTTCTTTCAGGGGGCGCAGGACATTCCGGACATGCCATAACGCGATCTGCAGGCGCAGTCTGCGAACCACCAGTGAAGTGCCACAGCGCGCGGTACTGGAGATTACCCAGGCACCGCAACATTGGCGAGTACCGACGGCCCACGGGTGGTGCCCACACTGCACGCACCAACAAACCCAACCTGGACCCCGATCTCTCTCGAGCTTGTCCTCCTGTCATCGCCTTATTCTCAGACACCAACGCAATCGCCCATGCAGCCGTACACGCACTGCACGCTTTACCTCCGATCACAGCAAGGAGAATCGAGAAGACGCGGGCGCGACGGCTTGCATGCATCCCTCTTCACGCGTGATCCATAACTTTCTGCGATCTGCCGTGCCCGCGTTTCTTGCCACAGGTCTTTCCAGCAACGCAGGCAGAAGCATCAGAGCACCCCGTAGAGCTCTCCCGGACTGGCCATGACACGATGCCGTGCTTGCGGACGCGACAGTCAGCTCGCATGCACCTGCGCGACAAGGAAGGCAGCCAGCGCAGTGGTGCGCCCGCTGCTCTTCCTCAAGCTCGCCATCGCCTGTGCAGCTGCGGTTGTTTCCCGTAGCTTAGCGGAGGCAGTCCGCACATTCTGCAAGTGGGTGGGCGATCAGGAGCCCCGCGCGTCGCAGTTGAGGTGGATGTGGACGCAGAGTAAATGCGGATGTGGCTACACACGATAGGGCGCGAGTGGACACGATCCCGCTACACTGGCGGACGAACGTCCTGCGGCAGCATGCTGCTCTGCCCATAGGGACGGAAGCCGATGCTGGGTGTCGCTCAACCCCGCAGACTCACAGATGGTTGCCCGTTGCGCATTGGAGATGCACGGCATCACGGCATCGATGGCGCGGGGATCGATCTGAAGCGGCGAAGCGAGACATGATGGGGATGCGCGAATTGCTACCCTACTCCACCTATCCGATCCTAATCCCGTCTCCGTTACGCCGTTGCTTCGCCCGCACGCCCTTGTATCACCACCCGGTTCGGTGTGCTGCTCATCGCGAAAGATCACACACCGCAGCTTGCAAACGGACGGACTACACTTCGCACTTCAGTTGTGCTGCCCTCGCATATGAGCTTCTATATGAACACACTTAGCGACGCGATAGGCCCTTTAACGACCTTGCAAGAATCAGGCTTGGATCAGAGCAAATATGAGGCGCGCTAGTCTCGCACAAGTAGGCTGCGCTAATGGTCAATGGGTACGAAGAGAGAGGGTGCTTTGCAGGTACCTCGATGTTGGGGTCTTGATGATCCAGTGAGCATTACGCTCGATTTCAAACTTGTTCACGTGCTGACATGTATGCGCATCAGTATGCATGCATTGCAAACGATCAAGCCTCTACCATTCTCGCATACGCCCACGCAACGAAACTGAACCGCCCTGTGGTCCTTCATATTGTTCACGCTCGCATTATCTTCACGCACACCTTCTTCACGCACCTTTCCTCGTCGCTTTCATATGTATTTGATTGTGCGGGTTCAGGATGCGCTGCGCTGTTATCTTGAGACGTGTCCTTGTCAGCGAATCATTATGTCTGCTCCATTTCTACTACGCTTCCTCGATCTGCTCATTTCGTGCTTGGACATATTCCCTGATCGTCTCGTGAACTTGGTTCAATTGCGAATTGAAAACATCCCGGAGACTCATCATGAACAAGGGGTCATCAAAGCGTTCAACATCACATTTGCCACTGCCGTCGGATCGCATAAGGTGGGAACGATTATCTTCCCTCCTTATGGGATGACTCTGGGAGACTACATGCGCCCCACCGTGACCACACGGTCCCGCAGCCCAGCTCCGTGACCGAGGACCAAGGTACACTCGTCCGTCTGCCCAGCAGAACCTCCCGCCGCGCATTCACCGCCCCAACCAGACACCACAATGTCACTAGCCTCTACCACGACACCGAACGCCGCAACCAAACCATCTGCGCCAGCCGCACGGCAAGATCCGCTCAGTCGCCGCTGCAGTGGGCGGCGGTCATTAGGCAGGGAAACCCGGGCTTGGATAGAGGCAGAGGGAAAGGCGGCAGGTGCGATGACCATCGCGTCGTTCGTATGTGAACGATTGTCTTCACACCTTATGGGATGACTACGGGAGACTACGTCGTTCGGGGCTCTCAGAGTTCGCGATGCGCCATTCTTAATCAAGTCTTTTGATTCTTTTAGGGCTTTATAAAGACGTCTGGTTTGACTATGGATGGATGACATGCGATGAATTGCGAGCAGTGTTGGGATGCGGCAATCGAGCACCAGTTGTGCAGGTTGGTAACCGGTGCGATGTGCGTTTATGCGCAGCCCGCTGCAGTTCAGCTCTAGCAAGCTGGAAGACGTAGATTAATTATGTTGGTTTGAACTTTGTGGGTCCCGAATTCGGGCCGGCAAACGCCTAACGATTTCGATCGAACCCGACTGAACTTTGACCGCTCCGAGAGTGCGAGTCGTTGCTGCTCTGAACTGCTCTGAACTAGTAGTCATCCTCCTTCCACAAATCATCTCATTGTCGACACGGGTTCTCTGCCGTCAACATATGCATGCATATGCTCAAGCGCCGCTGGACCTCGGCGCCTACGTGAAATGATCGCTATTGTCTGCCCTCGTGCTTTCCTGGCTCCTCCCCTCGGCATGATATCCTATGTTCTACGGTGCTTGAAAGTATATTGACGAATCGGAGTCGTCGCTAGAAGATGCTTGGCTCAATCTAGTATCATTACCCTTGACATGGTTGAACCCCCAAGCTCGTCCCAGACGTCCCTTCAGGCTCCTTACAGCCATTACACGGATCGTACTCTTGCGAAGAGGGAATCTGCCGCTATCCCGATCCGGTAGTGCTTCTATTCGCCGCTCTAGGCGTCACATATGCTGTGAGGTAACAGTGTTTGAGCAAGGGGCTGGACTGGGTGCTTCATATCGGAGGCAATGGAAATGTGATGCCGTGCATGGTGAACTTGCAGTGGAGAACTCGGCCAGGCGAAGACTCAGATCTTAACGCCAAAGACGCATGCCCCTCGCCATGTGCGTGATTGAGTGGTGTTATCGCTGTATTCCTTGCCAACTCACCCCTTGCTTCAGGATATCCCGAATAGCGAAACCGAACGTCTACTGCCAAGCGCTCCTTGAATTGAATCCATACAGGACCCCTGACAATGCTCCAAAAGGCTGTATCAAAATTCTCGAAAATTCGAAAATTCCTGTCCGGATCAAAAATTGCCTTTTTTGACCTCAAGGTGTCCGGATCGGCGGCGGTAGTGATATAGCATCACGTGACTTTACCCATTTAAGGATATTTTGCGCCACATTCGCGCCACAGTTCTCAAATTAGCGCCCAAGGGACCCCGCATTGGCTACCCAATGTCCGGATTTGATATGGCCTCGACTGAAATTTAGGTCTTTGGTGTCCCGGACCAGATATGGCATTTTTGTAATTTTGGACCATTTGGTGTCCGGATGACGATACAGGCGTAGGGGGCATTGTCAGGGGTCCTATCCATACCGCGCAGCTAATTCCCATCAATACAACTTTCATCGACGCATTCAAGCCGCTGCCGGCGCCGCAGCTCCTCCGCACCGCTGCACGCCACCTCGCGTATCACGCACCACTTCACAAGCAAGTTCAGGTCTGAGAATTGACTGTGGAAAGAAGCAGAAGCGAATTTGGGAATCCGTCCTCGCCGTGAAAGTGGTGAGGAGATACTCAAGGGTAACTTTGGGGGCATTCATGTTCAACAAAGTTCATCCCAGTTCCTGCTTGCTCGTTCAGCCATGGTCATATCTTCTGATGTGCACATCCATAGTTTTATTTTCATAGACCCCAAATTATCTCGATTCCGCTTGTCATGCCACATCAGAGTTTCTCGGCTTTTCCCCGCAGCCATTTTAAATGACGCCTCTTGCATCCTAGATGCAGTACGTTCATTTTATTTCACCATTTCACACAGGAGGCTTCTTCGACGTTGTTTTGCGGGCATAAGCGCTGGACAGGCACACACGAGGCAGCACGCATGTCTCAAAGTATATATGCACACCGCTTCCAGGATTGGCTGCACAACTATCTCATAGATCGCCACGCAGGTACCACAGAAAATGCAAGCCTCGACGAGCCAAACGCCAGGGAGCTATGATTTGGAATCCATCTATCAAGACACCTTGAAGCAATTGCAGGCAATGCGAGATCAGAAGCTCATATCCCCCGCGCACTACGACCTCATCGCCAACACGAAAGGCCCAGCTGAGATCGAGGGAGTTGTGACAGCGTCTCAAACGCAGTCTGAAACGACCAATCGCGTGTTAAAGGTCGTGCGACCTCTTCTGGAACAGCTGGAAAGATTTGGTCCGACCCTCGATGCAATCGCGGGAGCGGCTCCACCGCAGTTCATGGGTGTCAATATGTTGGGAATAGTGTGGGGCAGTATCAAATTTTTCATGGTGGTGAGCGTTTTGTGCATATTCATAGGATCTGCTTTCTCAACCAATAAATGACAGATTGCACGTGATTTTTCTGATGCATTCACCACCATTTGCGATTTCTTCGAGGAAGTCAAAAACAGTCTCCCGGTTAACCAAGTCTATATAGACATATTTGGCCCCTCCGAGCTCCAACTGCTCCGAGGGCCTCTGGTCAAGATGTACAAGCTCCTTCTGTTGTTTGGAGTCAAGGCGGTAGAGCTTGTCAGTAGCTCAACTTCCACTAGTGAGTACTAGTGCTCTCTCTTAACAGTTTGCTCACGCCACGGCTACAGGAGCTATCTGGAAATCGGCCACGTCTTCCCCGTCAAATGAGCTGCAGAATTTAACTGCCCAGATTGTCAAAGCCCGGAATGAAATCAACATAGCCGCAAATGCTGAACACATGCACCAATCCAGCAAGGCTTCGAAAAGTGTGGGAATTGTGTACCATTATAAGCATGCTTTGACGCTTTGAAACAGCTCAAGAGGCAGCAAATACAACAAATCTATGTTATCTACAAGGTGAGGGCCGACTGGTAAACTGCCGAATGCGCCACAAGACTGACTTGTTGGGTGAGTGCCAAAAATTGGCGATATACTCGTCCCCTCAAGCCTTCGGCCCCTCCCAGTGGCGTGTGAAAGAAGTCACGTGACTCCAACGCGTCTACCTTGTTCCGCAGTCCTTGATTTCGTTTCTCAACGAGATCGACGCATATTTGTCTCTCGCGGGTTGACCTTGGGTCCCCACCAAACTTCGTTATTTATGTCGATCCAATTAACCTTTGCTGTAAATCGCTAGGATAGAGTTGTCGATCAGTACGTCCTTGTCCAATTCTGCGATGTTTCCTTCTGAGATACAGCTTGAGCCCGTTGTCGCGCCATCGTGGAACCAGCTATTTCCTTCTATATCAAACAAACGGGATGTGAAATGGTAATGCGAGAGATATACTATTCCCCGCAGAAACAGCTTACTTGAATTGCACGTGCCCGGTACAGTGATCCACTGCTCTATCTCCATGTCACACACATTCCAGGCGAACATCAAGAGGTTCAATGGCTTCACGAAATCCCTTTCTTCTGTTATAACTTCCCCACATGTACATTGTTCCTCTCCGTCATGTATTCTATTGTGTTCGAACCATGCGCCTGTTGAGTCGTGTCTTTGTTGGTTCGGTCGCGCGCAATTGATTATATAAGTGGCAGGCCCTTCTCTGGATGAGTTAAACCCGCATTGGACGCAGTATCTGCTCGTAACTTGCATATCCTGGTGGGCCCTTGTTAACAGCCATGACAACTGCGTCATATCCCCTCCTACTTGGCCGTACGGAAATGCCTGGGGATCGTGTGAGTGGAGCATTAATCTCAATCTGTCACGTGCTGTATTCATATCAATCTCCCCATTAGCGAATTTTCGAAATTGTATACTCAAGTTCTTCATTGTTGGGTTCCAACTCCGAAACACTGTTGTCCAGTGTCTTGGTTTACCTGCCCATACATAATACAACACTGTGAACATCGCATCGTAGCAACAGCTCCAATTGTCACTGTCCCATTCCAATCCCGGGGGACCCGCAGCCGGATCTATCAGTGCATGTCCTGTAGATTTAACTCGTTTTGCTGGTTTGTCAACCGCTGTGGCAAGCTTGCATTTTTTTGTAGGGACAGGCACTTTCTCATCTTCGTCTAGCGCAGGCACAAATCTTCCCACTTTGCTCAGTTTAGCCTCGCCGTCCTTTTTCCTAGCGGAAGCGCGTCCTTTCTTTTTTTCCGGCTCGATTATTATTTGCCAAGGTGAATCGACCTCTGTGCTCAGCTGTAGAGGGTCTTGTTCCGTCCACGCTATAGCAGGATGTACTTGGGTAGGGACATGGTTGTCTCCTTTCACTTCTCTATACTTCTGAATTAACGTATTTCTCAGGTGCCCTCGAACACTGGCAGGTAGCCGGCCTTCATATTTTAGGCGTGTAATCTCATCCAAAAGCTCAAGTTCTCTAAATTCCTGGCGAAGATACCCGTCCGCACCTCCCTGTATCTTACTTCCATGAAACCCTTGCATAATGACCGTTCCCTCGGACGATGTGCTCCGGGACAAAGCTGTATAATATGCTAAGTGTGTCCGGCAGTTTTGCAAGTCAACTACGTTATCAACGCGCGT
The DNA here is from genome assembly GCA_014898675.1 of Athelia sp. TMB. NCBI lineage: Eukaryota > Fungi > Basidiomycota > Agaricomycetes > Atheliales > Atheliaceae > Athelia > Athelia sp. TMB. The sequence goes on along the minus strand of JACXVL010000283.1, from coordinate 22,420 downwards.
CCTTCCTTGAGAGTTATAGTCTGTCATTGCGAAGTTCAAGATGGCTGGGACTTGATGCCTTGTTATGCTGATCGTTTGGCCATTCATGAGCTTAACTTGTATGTTGTCCGTTCTCCTGGTTAGGGGGACAACGTTTACGGGTAAGCCGTCTATATGTACATCAGTGGCCGGGTTTTTGAGCTTAACGAATAGTGTATCCAACATAGGCATGCCGTGAGGCCCGATGGATGAATCCCAGTAAAGTACGTGCGCCTCAGCACCCTTAGTTATACAACACTCAGTCGCATCATTATGTCTCAGCATTATCGGCATCCCCTCACATATGTCCAGCCTCCCCGGCACGTGTTCAGTGCACGACGGCAGCAAATCCCATATCTCTTCTTGTTGTGTGATGGGGATGTCATTATTTTTTCTACTTGTGTTGGCCACCCCTTTTTGCTGTCGCCTTACGTCTTTTAATGTAACATCCGCCTCGTCTGTTTTGAAAACGTCTTTGGAGTAGAACGAATGGAGTTCTTTGCCATTCTCTTTCGCAAACCGCGCGCTCCCGAACGCATTCATCTGGTCCTTGTGCAAGTTCAGTCCTGTGATAACGGATACATTGCGAAATCTTTTTGCGGCCAGTTTTGGTCTCCCTGGTCCTCGCCCCGCTATTCTCGTTCTCAGGTATGCCATATCCTCCTCTGTGCAAGCCTTATACCTCATATTAACCAATGCAACCCTTAGCTTTTGGTCGTCCGCGCTTTGTACTTGTTGTCTCATGTTTTCTCTCAGAATCACCACGGTCGTTGTTTGATGCCACAGGGCTTTTCCAATTGCTTCCTGCTGCTTCCACCAATCCATGCCCTCTCTCAAAACTGAACTTACGCCCGACTGATACAATGCATTGCCTCCTACAGGGGGTAATTGCGCGAAGTCACCGGCGAATATCATGTTCAACCCCCCGAAAGCTTCGTCGCTTATTCCTAGTGCTTTAGATGCGGCTGCGCTAATTCTGTACATGTCTCTACAGCTCAGCATTGACACTTCATCAAGGAATATATATTCCACGCCTTCCAGGGCCTCGCGGACTTTGACTCGGTCCTTCAGGGTCTCCCCCCTGTCATCTTTTCCGACATATAAGCCCATAACTGAATGGTATGTTGAGCCGCTCAACAGCGCAGCGGCAGAACCTGTGGGTGCAAGAACCAGGAATCTATGCTTCTCGCCTCGTGCACAAAAATAATCGACAAGAGCTTGAATGACACACGATTTCCCTGTTCCTCCCATGCCCCCAAGATACATTTGGAGCCGTTCGCTTTTGGGACTTGCAGCATGGTTCGCTATGATTCTGAACGCCCTTTTTTGGTCGTGATTTAGACTCGCATTGGTCTCAATGTCTGCAATCAACTTGTCGTTGACAGGGTCAGCTGATCTAAACCGCTCATCCAGCCAAGCCTGATCTACTATTCGAACATCTCCTTCCGTCACGTCGTTGTCAACCACATTGATTTGGTTGCTGTCCGTTTGTGCGGAATCAGTTTTTTTTTTGAAACCACGAACCCTCTCGGCTAATACTTCCTGCCTCCTAGCCTGCACGGCAGCTTGCCAGGTACTTGGCGATTGCCAATTGTCAGGTCTGAACGCCACATGTTGTGATTCAATTGGACCATCCGGACAATTATCCAGCCACCCGGACGTCAACAAAATTCTCCTAATTTCTGTCAGCGTTTTATTCAAGCCAGCCCTATACTGCTCCCCCTTATCGGTGCGTGATACAAACTTATCAATGAAGTCATTTAAGTCCGCCTCAGGCATATGATTATCAGCAATTACGTCATCATAATCATCTCGCGCTGTGTCTGTGAACCATGCTCCTATCGGCATTCCCTTCTCAAGGGCTTTTCTCTGGGCGTGAAAATCATCACGCGCGTCCAAGCACTCATATTTAACATTGAAGCATTTCATTTTCTCTCTCGCTTCAGCACTGAATGGGTGTCCTGCGAAAGCTTCATCCCAAGTAGCCTCAACTGTTTTCAAGTCGGCACCGGTCCTCCACGGCTTGAACATAGCCATCATAGTTGCGCAGTAATATTCACGATCGCCTTTGTCGCACCTAGGAAGGGCGCCTCCTATGAAATTTGGGACAATTGTGCCGTCATCCTTTAATATTTTAATCCAATGCGTATCTCTTTGCGGGTGACCCTTCAAAAACCGGCTTATACCTTCATCCCTGTCTCTGCCGCCTCCAGCAGGGTCGTCGGTCTCATCTTCGCTATCACTGCGATCTCCGTCTATATAATCTGCATCTGCGTCTACATTTGAAGTCGATGTACTGTTATGGCATTCTTCTTCTTCTGAATCCTCATCCTTAAACATCGCTTTCATCGATTTTGACATTTCGTTCTTAACAGATAGTCTGATCCAAGTATATAAATCCATAGATTCCCATATTCGTGGTCGATACACATAATCATCCACGTAAGAGACACCTACATATCGGTCTTTCATTTTTCTGATCAGTACTTTTTCTTCCGAAGTCACACCGTCTAGGTCCAAGCTTGATTCTTGTTCAGTGGCGAAACATTCCATGGCCTTTCTGATATAATTCTTCCAATAACACGCCCTAAAATCGTGGCTAGTGTAATGATCGAGATTCCCCAACAGATATAGACAAGCCAAGGGTGCTCCAATCTCTGACTTACTAGTGAGCGAATTCACAATTTTTGTCATCAATTTTTTAGCTTTTTCTTGCCGCTTAATGTCGCCTCCTATCAGTTCCCCGTTTTTTTGTATAGTGTTCTTCACCGCATCGAATATATGATAGGTTTTAAGGCCCGTCTTAGTGACATATTCCGTCACATATGCAACGACGGCCTTCAGAGCCGTCCCGGACAGAAGACTTGTTACGTCGGAATTGCATCTCAACAGGTAAGTGAGCGTCCTTGTAAATGTATTCATGCCCGGCTCCTCTTTTTTCATTTTGAGAGCTCCTGAATCACGGTCAACCATTGTTTTTTCCACTATCTCTCTTGGGAACCAAGATTTGCAGACTTTTACTCCATTCGGCCAGCACTTCTTTTCGCATCTATGCATGTTGGATTTGAGCAGCAAATCATCTGTTTCCGACTCTAATTTGCGCGTCCAGTGGTCCAAATCTTTGCACGCTTGACACCCCGAACAGTGTTGGTCGCCGCATCGTCGAGGCGGCGGCGATGGCAATGTCAGGGTTGGATCCTGGTATCCTGGTTTAGCGGCCTCAGATGCCACCTTCATTTGCACAGCGTCACGGCTACCACCCGCAAACTCCCCTTGGTGCGCAGCTTCCAAATATTTGACCATTTCAATCTGAAATGCCCCTTTAGGATCCATTATCTTATCACGTATCTCTTGAGGCGTCAGAGCGCCCCTAATCCATAATAGCAAGTGTAGATGCAATGTCAGGCGTCCCTGTTGCTCTACTGTGCCATAGTAGCCCGATGTCGGACCATACAAACCCGGTGAGACTTTGCCAACGTTTAGCACGTTAGTTATAAACGACTTTACAATGAAGTCAAAGAACTTAGCGCCTGCAACAGGATTTTGTGCTATCAGTCTCCTTCGCACGTCCTTATCTAGAATTCTCGGCGAAAAGGTTTCGCCTGTGTCCGCGAAGTACAAGCATATAGGACTTTTCTCATCTGCCGGTGAAAAAGTGATAAACCACGACGGTGCGCCTAGGAACTCTATTAAAGACCAAATTTCGTGCCTCATAAAGCGTTTTGTGGTGATGGAACCTTGCACATGTTGGCCGACAAGATCTATGTCGTGCATAATGCGAAAGCATTGTGTCTCGGCTGGAGTGGGATTTTGTATCTGCTCCCCGTCAGCCATCTTTTTAATCATGGATTCAAGGACCCCGAGATCTAGGTTCAATAATCTGTCAGCGACGGCCTCAAAGTCCTTTTTGTTGGCCATCACTTTTCCACCGCCACTACTCTGTTTAATTTGCTCTTGGTTCAACGCGATAAGGGGGAAAAAACTGTCGGTTTGAAACCATTTATCGTGGTATTGTAAGAGCCATTTTTTTCTTACTGCGTTAGATATGATGTTCTTGTGACTAGGTTGATCCAACCCGCCTTTTCCGTATGGGAAGAGACACGGAAACATCTGAGGATAAAGAGACGGGTTGTCGATAGTGCTCAAAGGCGCATTTGAATGCCCGACTGCCAGTACATGCCCTCCTTCAGCGAGGTGCTGCATAGCAACCGCCTTCAGCTCTTTCCATGACTTTCCACTATCGGGAATTAAGTCGCTCTCCATCAAGCCGTGTACGACAAAGGAGCAGGATCCTTCTCCTGTCCCTTGCTCCTCTCCATCATCGTTTGCAGGTAAAGCATCCACATCTCGAACATCTGCTCTCTTATAGAAATCATAAACGAAGGGACATCCGTTTTCTGGGTACGCGGCAAGGTTAGTATAAGATATATTCAAATCTGCATAATATTCGTTATTAAGTTTAAGCCATTCCAGGGCTGCACCTACTTTTGAGCGTCTGACGATCATAGGAGTTTTTTTCAAGTCATCCTCAGAAGGTTGTACGTGCCCAATATATATAAAGGCCAGCACTTCGTCCACGTCCGCTATTGTGGGTGGCAATGTATTGTAGACACTCATTATGGGATTTGAGAAAGTCACGGCGTTTGCATGCATTTTCCACATGCCTGACTGGACTTTAACAACACATCTATTTTGTCGTGCTCTTGCTATCAGGATTCTCTCGGCGTAAGTCAGATCCTTCAATGCATCTGGGACATCCCCAATCCACAATGCGTTGGCCAGGGCATTTATCGGCAACCTTCGTTTACCGAGGAACTCATTGCAGTCATTGCAAATATGTGTACAACCTTTCGCCAGTATCGGTCCGGCAAGTTCTTCTATAGGTTGAGATGCTCTCGTGCGCTCCTTTCGCGTACTTCCAGGGAAACTGTACAACAGCGAGGTATCAATTTCGGCTTCGTCCAGCGGTATACTGTGCTTCTTTTTCACTAATAATCCACACGCCGCACATCCCACCTCTTCAAACTCGTGGGGCGATTGCGCTTTGCAGAAGTTTGATATTATATCCATTTTTTCCGCATGGGAGGGTGGTATGGGAGGAAACGCAGCCCTTTTTTTATTATTAATGACTCTCCCTTCCATCCATTTCTTGTCTACGTCCTCTTCCCAACCTGTGACACGGCTGGATGTTCCGTTCTTTCTTCTCCTCGTAATGCGTTTTTTTTTCATCTTGGTCGTGTCTTTAGGTCGCACAGCAGCGCGGCGCGCTGGCTTGAGTAAAGTTACCATATCTCCGCACTTCGTACAATCATGTCCTTTCAAAGCCTCTCTAAGTGCGTCTACGTGAATCCCTCTTGCAAAGAAGCTTACGTCGTGCAGTCGCGCAACACTGATGATCTGCCCATGAGTTAAATGTTGAATCAGCACTTCAATTGGCATAATTACCGGTATAAGGGTAGAGTGTGCTTCGCAAAGCCGTCCAGCAGATGCCGAGTCTGTTTGCGAATGAAATGAGTATATACTTTCAATATCTGCGTTTAACCGGTCAGCGAAATTGTCAACCATATAGTCCAGAAAATCATCTTCGCGCAAAGTATACGCTTGGCCGCCACCCTTGTGGACTAGATACCCCGGCATGTCCAACTTTGCTGTCGAGGGGCTACACGGGGTATCTGTAACTTGCGATGTCAGCATTTGTTTGATTGGCTCGTGCGTTACGTTGTCTGTGAGTGTGAACACCGTCGTACGCAGCTGCAACGGAATTCGGGTGCAGTTGCTGCTACAATAGTGCCCAGATAAGCTCAGTAAATACGATAAGAACTGGGTTTTCGTGTTAAAGTGCCGAATAATATAAGCTTTTGCTAGGAGAGCTCTCACACGAGCCGACACATACCCCTGTTCGTTGCTGATGTCCATTTTTTTTGCAAAAGATAGAGCACATGGCACTTTCAAGCGCTGAAGACCCTTACACTTACTCGCATTCTTCAAAGATCGTTGGACTTCTAGAAGAAGAGGAAAAGTCCATCTGCTTGATACACAAGAGTATTGATTGTTAGGTCCCCAGTCTGATTCGCGTTTCCCTAGATCTACGCCCACAGAAACAGCATTAGATCCTCTTCCAAGGTTTTTACCACAAGAGCGTCCAATGAGTGTATGGGACTCGCAAATGGCGGTCATGTGTGGGCATGTTTCGCAATTGGCGACTCCGCAGATGGCGGGAACGTAAGCGTTATTTAGGATATGCATCACGTGCATGGTATGAACCGGTCTGTGATGTCGAGATATTAGACACATTAGGGATTGAGGATGAAGACGCTCACTCACAGGGTCAAAGAGTGCTCAACAGAACCGGCCGTCGCTGAAACTCTGCCATATACAACCCATATATCAGAAAACGCCTTTGCGAAGTGTTATTTTACATACATAGAGATGAATGGCGACTGTTCTTCCACAGGAGTTGGGATGGCCATTGTTATGTCGGTTTCGGCGAAATGGTTGATAAACGGTGGGTCATACCACGCGATTCGAGACATAGAATGAGCCACGGCGAGAGTTATCCACAGAAGTCGATACATAGCGAACAAGGCAGGTGGTGAAGTGGGGTCGAGCAGAGGTACAGCCAGGAACTTCGGGCGACATTATAAAGATTACCACGCCACCGTTAGCTCTCGAACAATGAGCTTGCCAAGTTTACCTCCCGATATTGTCATTGTGAAATGCATCATAATTCAACATAATTCAATCATAAAATTGCGTACATCAAACTGTATTCGTCCGAATATCTATCGCTTGTAAGGTAGAGCACAGTGCAAATGGTTTCGTAGCGGAACGAGTTTGGGTAAGATAGGCGGCCTACCAAAAGCTTTGCTAAAAGCTTGGCAGAATCGACGCGCTACCCCATCACGATATTCCAGCGGATCAATGATCGAGTATGCGCGACCACCGGTCGGAGGCCAGGATTTCATGAGTTCATCGAGGCTGCGATATGACTGCATTCTTTCTTGGTCATCGTCTGATCCCAGCCCGTAATTTCTGATCGGGTTTTCCCTGACAATGAAACAACTGTCGCAGCCCACTACTTCCGATATCAAGCACTCCCTGATATGGGCACTGGTCTTCCACAGCGTTGGGCAAAGATACCGATCCAGAGCAATAAGATCGAATTGGAATGAATATTGATGTACATCCCATAAGACCTCTTGAACGAGCAAAGGATCGTGCTTGAAGAAGGAACCCCATGGTACTGTGTGCCCTCTCCAGTGAACTTCCGTGTGATTATGGCTATCAGGAGGTTGACCAAATATCGCAATCGCAGCCCGTCTCCGATCGGCGTGAGCACTGTTCCTGGAATTGGGCAACTTAGGAACATCAGGGCTCGAAGCAGCATTTTTGTCTGCCTCCGAAAATTCCACGCCAAGTATCATCCTCCACAATTCGTTGCTATATCCTCGAGGAACCCCATCTTCAGAAGCAATATCATGCATCAGTCGGTGAATGCTTGCATCCCGAATGAGCAGCCAGTTGAATAGATTTTTCTCCCTTCTGACCTCGGAGAACACCAACATTCCCGGATCTGGAAAACGATAACCTGTGAAATGTTTTGGGGCAACGAGAACGGCCCGATCGTCCTTATTGATTTCTTTGAATGCTTTGGACCAATGAGGGATGGTGATGGGTATGAAATCACCAACGAGTTCATTCCACTTGTTCCACACGGTGGACAAAGTCTCTGGCGAGCGATCTACGGCGGTCATGGTCAGTAACGCGTAAACCTTGCAATCAAAATATTCGTTGTATACACACCTGTGTTTTTTGCTTTTCTACTCCTCGATTTCAATTTTGCAAGCGCAACAGGTGTTACGTGAATTTCGCCTCGCTCACCCACTGGACAAAGGTCTCCCCAACCATCCAACTCGTAAAAATACCTCTCTAGTTCTCCATACTTGTTCAGAGAGGACGCAGCAGCGTGAGAGGCGTCTCCAGGAATTCCCGAATATCGGGCAGGCAAACCCCAATCCTCGGTAATGATGCAGTCGGTACGCGTCACCTCCTTAGCGCGATGCGATGCTGAGCATTCCATGCCCCAGGCATCGAGAGGTCGTACGAAGTAGACAGGTATTCCAGCGTGATGTAGTTGTTGTACAATGGTCGGGTCCTTTGACCAAGCGCCCATTACACCGTCACACGTGGGTATTGTGATGGGCCCGAGCGAGTGTAGCTTGTTGGACCAATCCTGCTGCACATAGTCACACAGTGCGCGTGCGTCGTGGTATAGACGCTGGGTTTGCGCAACATCCATCAATAATTCCTGGTACGTGTATGGATTATGTTGCAAACGCATGACTCCATATCTCATATGAGCGACCAATGCCTCCAACACCGACCAATTGCTCTGCGGGGCCCTAGCTATCATGCCAAAAACCCTTCCTCGCAAGGCCCAAGTGACCTCGTCGATGATTTGCAGTCTAGATGACCGCAGACGACCCAGACGCCTGTATGATGAGGTCGAAATCTGTTCGAAGTTTTCTCGGCTCGGGGTCCACCACATTGCAGATTCCACAGAAGTATCCGGAGGACGCGTCCGGATCAAAATGCGATGAGGATATTTTTCGCTAAAGACCTGTGGGGCCAGCGTAAAGTCTTCCTCCCCAAATCTGCCATCAGTACGTAGTCTGACAGACACTCTATCAACAGCAATGAAGGGCAGTTTGGACATATTCGGAGACGTGATAAACCACCCTCCTGTGATGGCGGAAGACATAGATTCGTTATACCCTCGGACAGCATCTGGAGCACATGTTAGCCTATCAGACATATACCATAGCAGTGAAACAAACATGCGATGTTCAACGGTATTCTCGGGTGGAGGGGAACGCGTTCGATCGACCATCTGCGCTCGGTACGAGTGACAACCACACTTCTCCTGCCAAAGGTACTACTGGGAACGCAAGATAGACACTATCCCGTGGGTCAGATGTTGAATTGGATGACAAGCGCGTCAAATCCAAAACGCAAGAACCAAACGCAAGGTGCACGGATGACAAAAGCGTCAAATCCGAGCTTTATTTAGTCGACAAAGCAAAGCAAGAAGAACGGCGAGTACAAGAAAGCAAGGAACAAGCACAGCAAACAGGAGCAATAGCAATCACAAAGCAAACAGACGGTGAGCGAGTAGTTACGACAGAGTACGATCTGAAAGAAGTGGCTCTGCCAGCGGGGACCCACAACAACAAACAACACACGCCGGTTCTTCCCGGTGGCCTCCTGATCCCGATCACTAACCATCTCCTTTTTCACCTACCTCCACGCCTCTTAGATATCGATGCTTTACTTGCTTAACGATCTCCGCTGAATTATCTAGACTACTAGGTGGGACCCAGGTACTACGTGACAATGAAAGCGACTGATGCGACCGATACACCAGACTGTCCTGGATTTCTAAGGTACGAGCTGGTCGCTGATGAATGGCTGATTGCACCAGTTTAGTAGGGATATTCTTTGTGGTAGCAAGGGCTCTTCAGATTGACACATTTGTGTCTCTTGTGTGTTGACCTACGGTCCACGCTGGCGCCAAAGGCTGGTCCTAGATTACGGAGCCAGGGGGGGGAGGTTCGTTAGGTCGTATACAAAGGCTGGATAGGTTATCAGGAGGTGGCAGGCGGCCGGGGGAATCGTCATACAGTAAATTGTTATCAATGCGTAGAAATGTTCGATACATTGAATACATCTTTTAAAGGCGCTCTACCACATCCATGAACGACGAATGTTTGGTGAGAGTGTGTACGCCTTCCTTGACACGGAATGTCTGTACTGATTTTACCTGCATTCAAGACTATCTCAAGCCAACTGCGAGCCACTTCTGAAGCGACACATAGCACCCTGGTTGCACCACTATCACGAGCTTGCGGTCCGATGCAATGGTAAAGGAATTGGAAATTACCTTGCCGGCACTGACACGATATTGTTTCACAGGAAAGTTTGTACAGGGCCACGCAAGCATTCCGCATCAGCGGCGCAAATCATATCAATCACGCGCCACTTGGGCAGATCGGTCCAGTTCCTTACTATTCTCGTCGCAGATACTTGGGGAACGCAGTCAATAGCAGAACACAATGTATATTTCATCCGTGTTGAAACGGATGTCGGGGAAGCAGTGAATACAATACAGATAGACGAAGCTTTGTTGTGGAGGGATACGAAGCGCATAACACATACTATGGCGTGCCTAGGACGACGGCCCACATCAAGTTGAAGTTGAGGCCCATCATTTTCCGGGTCTTGTTCTCATACTTCTGACAAGTATAGCCGACCCACACGCAGGATCCTTCAGGAATCTCGCCTTTGAAGGAGGGGAGGATCTGCTCGAGATCGATGAGATTGTCTTCGAGGTTGAACTCTGTCCCATGGCCATCTAGCACCGGCACTGCAGGTATTGGTTAACGAGGCTCCAATATGAATGGAACACACGCACGTTCGCCTGTTCCGGTCACTGCATGCTTCGCCACCTTGAAAGGCGAGGCACGCGTATCAACTGCAGGGGCGGCAGCTTTCTTCAGAAAAGAAGTACTCTTCGCAGGGGAAGACGGCAACGAGAAATCTGGAAACCGGACATAGTGAGCGGACATTCAATGTCGGTGATGTTTGTACTGACTCGTGTTCAACGTTTTGGCAGTACAAAACAAGATGCAACCCGCTTTCATGCTGACGGCAGCGGAGGGTATACAGAACGCCATGCAAAGAGCAGCCTGCATCCTTTCCCACTCCACGATATGTGGAACTCCCACTATAGCACGGCGATTCTCGTTGAGAACCTCCCGCAGGGAATGAAGCTGCGACTTCTCAGTTGTGAATATCAGAGTGGCAAATTGAACAACCGTATCCCTAGTCCCTCCGGCAATGAGCACGAAGTTACTACCTGGAATCGCTTTACTGGACAGCGTGGATGGCATGATGCGCGAAGGGTTCATAATGTGCTTGAAGGCGCGAAACTCGATGTGCTTTTTCACCTGCCTGAATAGGATATGTTAGTCGTGAAACGGACGAAAGTTGGGTGCAACCGCACTTCATGATGATGTTCTTGCATTGGGAGGGCCACTCGGAGAAAGTGGCCAAACCCATATGTGGGGCGTCACTCCAAGGGATGAACGATCCAGTCCTGTGAGCAGTCACGTAAGTCGTCACCACCTTTAAAGAGAGACAGACGACGACTCACAATAGGTTGCACACTCCAGTATAGCTGATGCCTCGATCAAAATCGGCGGGATTAGTCACTTGACATACCGAGGGGCACGCATACCTTCAAAATGGTCAGTACGGTTTATCTACCGAGAGAAGCCGGAAAATTACCCTCTAACACCGATTTCAATGTCTTCCAGGTAAACAGTGGAGCTGTCTATGCTGGTATCTTTCGCTGCGGACGCCGTTCCGTCCATTGCCTTCAGAAGCTTGGATTGGCGTACAACGCTGGAAGTCGTATGCGAAGCCGCGGAAACGTCCGGTTTAGCGGGAGTAGATGGTGATCCAGGGCGGTCAACATTGGCATTGCGCCTCTTGGCCTCTGCCAAAGAACGACGTCTGACCACAGTGAGTACAATAGTGTATAGTAAACGAACGCCACTCACTTAGCTTCCGCCATCTGCGCGATCTCAGCCTTCGTCATCTCGCCATCTTCTTCGTCCGATGACGCGAGGGGAGAAACGACAGCGACCACCTTCTTTTTTCCTTTAGACCTATCGCGAAGCATTCAGTGCCACGCTCTGGTGGGGAAATGAAAGACATACTTGGAAGCGGCAAACTCCTTCCGAGAGTAATCGCTGAGATCGTCGCTGATCACACGATAGTTCTTCCTTTCAGCAGTTGAGCGATCCTTGTTGACCATGGTTGGTTGATCTTCTTCGTCACTGAAACCATTACTTCAGCAGGACATGCGCAACAAGATGAAAATTGAATTACCTAGTGACCACGAATTTGGGCGCCGATTGTTTCTTGGCAGCCACTGTTCTTTTCTTCGATGGTGGGGCTTCCTCAACTATTGCGGAATCATCGATAAACTGCGCGTCCAATTCCGTCATAGCCCTGTCGTATCCGTCGATATCAACAATAAGCAATAGAGTGGTTTGACAACGAACTCAACGTCGCGCCAGTACTCTGAGTCGTATTCCATGCCTTCGCCAGCAGGAGAATTCCTACAATTGCCTGGTTACAACTAGCAAGAACACAGTAAGGTGCATGATACCTAGGGGGGTCGTCAAAATATTCCGGGTCTGTAATATCTTCAGCTTCCGTTGCGCCGCGTCTACAACAGCATGAGCTCCGGATCATTTACAGAGATGGAAGACGGACTCAGGATCGTCATCTGATTCAACTTGCATAGCAGGAAGGACTTTTGACGTTTTACGCTTGTTAGGGGACATCCTGTACGTTGACGTGAGATAAAATCACTGCCGTAGAATTAGTACTCACTGCTCTCTCTCAGATACTGCGGTACGCGGGCGTCCTCGAGGTTTCGAGGGACTGGGTGTAGATGGAGGCGATCTTTATGGTCATATGATGGTAAATGACAGGACCACAGAGCGAGTGGACACCCACCTGTTAGTGAAAAATGAGTCATCGGTCTGTCTCTCTCGCTGATTAGCCGAAGACAACATATTCGATGTAACCCTGATGAAATGAGATAAGTTGGGGATCAAAGTGGTAACAGCAGAACATACGCAGTTTCCGAACGCGAACTAGGACGAATGCGGGTCTTCGTTGGACTGCGGGTGACTGGTGATGATCTAAGACAGACACCAAGGTAAGCGACGCGAACCCTTGTTTAAATTCCACTGACAGCTCATCCACAATCTCAATTTCAGATCCCGACGACATCCTAGCTTTACGCTTGACGGGAGAAACACTGCGAAACAATCAACATAAGACATTATCGTCGTATACCTCAAGCTTACCTCTTTTCAATCTTGACGGAAGGCGACTTTGCGACCACATTCGACCTAAGGAATACCGTGCAGTTAGCGGAGAGCAGGGACACAAGGGGCCTCGTACTTCTTCTGAGAAGCGGCGGCTTTCTCGCTGAAAGGACATGAGCAAAGAGAATAGTGAAGTAGGCATGTATGGCGCTCACGTAGGACGAGGCGTTCGTGTTGGGCGGGTAGACATGGAAGTTGGGGGCAACGCTGGCTGGAGTATATGTCGCCCGAGTAAGTGTTTTTATACCGGTCAGGGAGGCTGTGAAGATGATAGGATGCTAATATATTTTGTAGATTTAAACGCAGTATAATAAATATAGGGTACCCAAAAAAAGTCACCTTACCGATGCGCTGGTTTCAAGGCACGGGACTACAACATCGGGATCTTGACATGTAGCACATGGAGAAGTACGAGGAATGATGTATGTGCGGAAAGGCTGAGTTTGATCAAGTTTTGCTTCGCAGTGAGTTGAGTCGACATAATCATCAGAATGAGTAGCTCATATCAATGTTACATGCCCAGGCGGACCAGTGCAATCGAGATATGATATTGCCTGTTGATGGAGAGAAGACCCGATGGACCGGAACTTGGCAACTAGCGGCGAAATACCAGCAATCATGAGATTCACGAAACACAGAAGAGTCGGCCCGAAAGCAAGTTCAATATTGCCCAGCTCAATATGAATGCTATAAGCGCGCCGCCCTCAAGAATGGGCAGATGCCTAACAAGGCAATGCAACTGTTGACACTGACTCGCCCTTTCCCGGAACACCATTCATTCTTGGACACAACGCAAGACCGCGACTCGTAGCTGAGGTGTTAAATCTGTCATCACACAGTGCAATGGATCAATATTATAACGTGGAAGCGGCCAGTAAGTGAACCATCTATCATCCAGAAAAAACCTAACATGGACACCCGTAGAGGATGCGCTGCAAAGGCTGGTCGCAGAACGATCGACAGAAAATGTCTCCGCATTGCAGATGTCTAGCTATTCCGAAGTCAGTGGTGATTGACTCACAACGCTGCCAGTCAAAGTACTCACAGTCGGATAGGGAATGCCAGACCATGTATCGGCAGTGAACACACCTGCGCCTCCATGTGTCCGGTTGATGGTCGAAGGCGATGATGTTTCCGACAACCAAGAGGTGGTGCTCAGGATCCAAGGGGTGATTTGCACTATGCAGCTACCACCGGTCAGGAAAGGGTATGAACTAGTATATCAAACGCGTGCCGATTCTGACAACGGTCACACAGGTATCCACTTCCAGACAAGGGAAACCCGAGGTTCATAAAGCAAACAGTGCGGTTAACAGGACTTGGTTGCGACACCTTTCAACAGTGCTTCACAGGAATCGCCCGTATCGCCTCACTGATGGGTGACAACATCGAGAAAGGCGACATAGAGACTTGGAAACCGCAGCGATATCGCACTTGGCAGGCGTTGGATCTAGAAAATCGGTTTTTTGTGCGCCAAAATAGCGAAGGCGATGCGGAGGGTATTAAGATACCTAGTAATATTGACCCGGACGGTATCCTGTCAGCGCTCGCAGGAGATCAGTGGGTTTACACAGATGAAAACCAAGTCAGCTACTATCGCATGACCCTTGGGCCTGATGGAAAAGAAAGGTGAGCAGAGACAGTCAACTATGCAGCGGAGCAAAAAATAATGTTTCCAGATATACAAGCAACAATCCTTCGGAATTTAAAATCGGGGATATCGTCGAGGCGCAGTTGTCCACCCTTGCAGTCAAGCGTCGGGGTCCAGGCAACAATTATAGCTTCAAGATGGTGTTGAGGGCATTAACGTTGCTTGACGGTTCACATTCAAAAGTGAGTGACATCTTGTGTTAAGTCGCATCTATTAATGAGTTAACAGGCAGCCCGAACGCTTAGAATGCAGGAGGGGACTCAGCACAAGCCTAACGCTGGCAGAGGCATTAAAAGGACCGTCGGGTACCTAGAGGCCGAAGACGACTTGGACAATAGCGTGCCTACTGCCAAGATGACGAAATTGACCGTCAGCGATGATGCTCCTATATCTGTTGGATCACAATCCGCAATGGAGACGTCATAGACTGCCTTAGCATATTCTATAGCAAGACTGCTGGATCGCAATACAAGATATGTGACAGTATCACGACGAAACAGCTCGACAACTTTGGATAGGATGATACTACAACGCCTCAAGATGCACGGTGTTAATCTAACCTTATATACACAATCGGTTTCAAAGGTGTTAGGCACGCAGGCGCCTTGTGGGGCCTAGAACAGGGCAGTGTCACACAGTGAAACCCAGCAGGGCCCGCACCGGTCGGGCCGGATTCAAGACTAATATGACGGCTACACAGAAGTGATAACTTGAAGCTCAGCACCCCCCATCTCGAACGCACCATGGCGGCATGTGTATGCCACATCGTACGATTACCGAACGAAATATTGTGCATCATCCTCCTACGACGGCTGGCAGAGGTAGCACTTGTTTGCAAATTATGGTGGTCGTTGGTACGACCTGCTCTTTTCGCGAAGAAAGGGTTCGCGATTGCGCACCGCTCAGGCGGCTTATCTCTTCTCCGCCGGATCGCCACGCCGACCATTGCAACGATGCCAAACAGTACCGTTGCAAACGTGCTGGGGTCCATCAAAATCGATTTACCACCAACTCGGCCTGGCTCTCGATGGCGAATATTATGGCGCGAATTCGGGGAGGTGCTGCCTCAACTCATCAGGCTGAAGGAAGTGACGTTTTATTTTCGGCACAGAGGCCAACCAATGGATTCCATCATACCGCTTGTTCCGAGTTTTGGGCCGTTGATGACTGATTTGCGTTTATCTCCTGTCCACGAGGAACGCTATGACGAGGTGCGTATGTTATCTTTGGGAGCAAGAAACAATCCGTAATAATGTGTATCAGCATGCGGGGCTCAGCAATCGGCAACTGTATCCATTGGTCGACAGTAACGACTCCAGCCTCCCTTGGGCTAACAACATGTGGCCAACGCAATTGGCATCGCTAGGCCCTGTGGAGAACATAGCGCTTGTGACGAACATGTTGATCGTTTGGCCGCCTATACCGGATCAAGAGGAAAAGATTATGCAGCAGTGGACTTCGGAACTGGAACGGGGCAACTCGAAACTCAGGTCAATACAGATATCTTATCTGGACGACCGTGATTTTCACACAAGGCCGAGATGGGACATTGCACGCGGCAGATATATTGAGCTTCTACGGAGGGAGCCACTCGCGATCTTCGAAGGGGAAGATCTTGTCGCAAAGAGGCAACACGGGGAAATTATATCAGAGGAATATTTGAGATGGGAGAAGTGGGATCAGGGGTGGTTCGTTCAATAAATGTGTTCTGCCATCACAAGCTGTCATGGCGCGTGGTAGATGTGATAAGATTGAGCTCCAAATTGGGAATAACGAAGTGCGCACGGGACATCCCTTGATTTGCGAATATAACGCCGACGCAACGGCTCGGTGGGGTGCCAGGGCGGAGAAGGCGCGATATCACAAGGAAATTGGCATAGAGAATGTGTCAATTGCGCCTGCCTCCGACTACGCAAGTTCCTGGCAATCTCACAATCCGAAGAATGGGAGACCTAGCTCACAAGATATTCCACTTGCTCGTGACACAACTACCCATTTACGAACCTTTTCTGCTTGCCAGCAGTCCAAAAAGTCTATATGCTTTCGGAAAGACGTGCAAGTCGGCGCGAGAATGCGTGCAGCAGTATTTCCACACAGCGTTCGACATCAACGCGCACCTTGGTATATTTTTGCCCGACCCTCTGGCGTTCAGAAATATGCAGACCAAAACAGGTGCCGTCATCTCAGGTTCAAATGTTGTGCAATTCTTCGATCGAACATACTATCACGACGCCGATTTAGACATATACGTCAACCCTGGACATTGTCGTGCTGTGGGAGCACATATGGTGAAAGTCCAAGGATATAGGGTGGTTGAGCAAGAGGAGGATAACTCGAAGACGACGCTTGATGTTGATGGAAGTATCGAGCATGTAAAGGCCATGGCGAGCACGGCTGCCAATCATGCAAGGGAAACACGTTACAGCCATCGCTCAATACACGTCGTATGTTGGCTTGAGCGAGTAACTGCTAATGGGATCACGCAAAGGGCGCAAGTCATTTTGACAGCGGATTGCGTTTTCCATGCAATCATGAACTTCCACTCCAGTGAGTTCAAATAGATGCTTAAGCTCGAGGACTGACAATACGTGCTAGCTTGTGTAATGAATATCATCACTTATGACAGAGCAGTGTCACTGTATCCCTTGGCGACATTCGAGCACAGAACGAATCGGAAAATGCTCAGACCAAACGCAAGCGCCACCACAACTCGCCATATCGACAATGCATTGGCCAAATACAAACACAGGGGCTTCCCCGTCAGCATAAGCAGCGACGACGAAGAGAACAGCATCTTGTTCCAGTTCGGAACGGACAGGCAAGTGGGGGACAAGTGGTGTTGGACCGTTCGGTTGGACATGGAGGGTGTGGCTCAGAGGCGATGGCTGGAAAGGGAAGAGTGGCGATTTCAACATCGAAGGGGGGATAACATCGACGCCAGCAGATCTCCTCAAGATCCAATATTCGAAAATAAATGGCGGGTTTCCGGTGCAGTGTATCAACTGGCGATGAAATACTGTTTGGTGAGAGTGGGGGTGTTCAGGTATGGATACACAGTGGCCTCAGAGCTGCAAGCGCGAGCGATAAGGATGTTCAGCGAGGACATACAATCAGTTAGAAGAAGGGGCATTGATGTGGGGCGCAAGTGGTGAGTACACTTTGTAAATCGCAAATATCACTCTAAAGCCAGAGCAGGTTTGACGATAACGTTGCGAGAATCTCGGCAGGAGCAATACAAGTAATCGTAGACGACACCATCGTGGGGCAAAGCGACAGGGCGGTCGAAAGAGATGCGGATAAGGATGGCGAAGACGGTGAAGAGGATGTGAGCGGGGTTTCCATCAGTCAGCTGGAGGGTCCGTCCTTCCCCCTCAAAGTTACGGATTACGTGGACGGGGATGTTTTGGACACGGCGTTCCAGAGATATCGTAAATCTTTTGAGAGGGAGGAAGCAGTCGGGCGAGCAATCCTTGCCGCACAGGGATCGGCATGAGCGATGGAGCGACAATGATATACTATTCTGTTAATACCGGACTGCAATCGATTGGATGGCTTGATAATAGAGGATAGTGCGATTGGGAGTCTAATAGCCAAAAAAAAAAGGAAACAATTGGTATTATTATGGGAACAAAGCATATCCTGCAAAACGAGCAATTCAGGGTCTGCTCTCGATCACAGCATACCGATGGCTTCAACAACTTCATATGTGAGGAACTGAACAACAGATATTAGAAACAAGTTAACTGAAAGTAACACAGATCAATAGATTGCCGTACGAAACACTGCAAGGCATACTATACCAATGCTACGAACATGGTCATTATGCTTGGTGTCGCTCCGTCGAACATCCGTACGTTGGCTTCTACGATTTATCGGACGTATGCTGGCTCTGGAGACGAATCATATGGAGCTCCGGGTGGGAATTGTCGATCAGACATTTCACTTGGGACGCACACAGTGTGTACGCCAACGCAGCTGGAATACCATTCAGACAACCACGACAGATGCACACTCTCGCCAACCTCAGATATACGGAGAACGTACTGGCAGGGCGGCGCAAACAGATAATGCTTTACCTCGATGTGGAAGATACTGTGCTTGCGCGCGACTTGTTGAAATATCCTGAGATGTGTCAAGCTATACAGGTACTGGTCATTCAATCTAAAGGTGGCCCGGAGATATGCATGAAGTGGTTGGCATGGGTATCATCTTTCCCTCATGACTGTTTACGCACCATCATAATCGAGCCGATCGAGGATAAATACATTGAAAACCCATGGTCGGACGCGATATTCGAGCTGAACCTGATGGCACCGCGACTCAGCTCGATCTACCTGCAGCGAAAAGTCACGCGAGGGTTTTCTTTGCTTGGACTGCAGAACTTGTCTCTGGCAGTGATAGAGAACTGCGCACTGTTAACGCAGACAGATTACCTCAGGTTTGTGCACATTTTGCCTCAGACTACGCGCTGTTAATGGATGACGGCCTCAACAGGTTCGCGCGGGCGCTTTCATGGTCAGCGGTAGAACACCTGGAGATCAAATTCGATCGCGAAGATCAATCCGTGGCTGAATGGGAAGCATCCGGGCAAAACTTTGGGGGAGAAGGCGTAACTACAGAACTGCCACGCCTGCGCTATCTGTCCATTTCCGATATCCACGCCAGACACGCGATGTCAATGCTCCGTGTTTTCGAGGCCAAGACGTTAAAAAGGGTACAACTGTCCTTGACAACTACGCGGAATCGTTGGGAAGAGACAGAATTTACGCATAGTGCCAGTAGCGACTACCCCAAGAGCGCGCCTCCGCGTCTTAACGATCAAGATTTCCTCGCACATGTGGAGAGCTTGGAAGTGCACATTTGCCATGCCCCGACAACCAGGGCTACATGTCGTTCAGATGTGCGTCGAGACAAGATTGTGAACATCATGCGGCAGATAGCAGCGCACTTCCCAGGAGTTAAGGAGTTACAGTGGGAGGCGGGCCTGCACTGCGCGACGGACTTCCTGTCAGCTAACGAGAGGCCATGGCCACTGCTAGAAGAACTATGGCTATGGGAATGCACGGACGATGCGGGTATCCCGGTGGACGAAATCACCTCAGCAGAAGATTACGACGCCAGAGAGCCGATCAAACCTGACAGTGAAGGCGAATGGATGTCTCTACGTGCTAATTTTTGCACAGCACCGCAAATAGCGAGAATTTTGCAGGAAAGGTCTCATGACCATTCAGGTGTAGTGTCTATACAGCGTATATTCGTGGAGCAGAGCATGTGGCTGAGAGGGAACCCCAGAGGAAGCGACGACGTCGAAGAAGGCGAGATGCAGTGTTACAATAACGTAACGAGGAGTCGGCCATCGTTCACGAACAGAAGAGTGCCTCACGACTTCTCACGACTACGCGAGCCGCGGCAACAGAGCAGAAATGCTTGCAAGAACGGAGACTGGGAGTTACCGGCACAATGGGTCGAGATCGAGGGAGCGTTGATGGGACGGTAGAAAGGTGATACATGGGCGGGGTAATATAGGGCAGTATGCACAGGGAATGTATAAGTGATGAGAATAACAACAGTACCGAAATGATGTGGTGTGAATTAAGGCAATAAGATAACGAAGAGGCAAGAGGAGGAGCGCAAAAGCCAGATTGCAGGGGCAGGCGAAACAACGTACGAAAGGACGACTGTGCAGGTGGAAAAAGGTAGATGTAAAACATGGACAATATGCACAGAGATCGAAACAAACCACGAAAGTGACCTCAAACAAGCTTAAACAAGGACATAAACAATCAAAGAGGGTGTTTTTTGGACAAGATCCGGCGTACGGTGTAAAACATGGATAGATATTGAAGAGATAAATAGATGCGTGGGAACAAAAAGATAGGGGGCACACGAGCGCTTAATGTGCAACGCAGGCAGGCCATCAATTTTGCAGGAAAACGTCTGAAAGAACAAACTCATCACCCTATAAATAGGGGACTCGTAACGGAGTTTCAGTGGTTTTCGACAGGAGCACGTGGCCGCTGGATGTGCAGCGACACGATCACTGGCTTTCCACAGCACTACCCTGTTTCTGCCAGTCCCCGACAACCCTCTAGTTTTCAATCAACTTTTCTGTGCCTAATCGTGAATGACCCTCGTGCGCCATGTTGACGACTTATAATGAGTAAAAGGACCCCTAAGCGTGTGATAAGTGGTCGGCAGCGATCGTGGCTGAGGCCCTCAAGACGACTCGACATGTCCGGGAACTCGCTGAGAAGGCAGCAATGTGAGTAACTTGTAAAATTATTATGATTACAGTTCACTAATGTACAACAGCCTTTCTGTTTGATGCTCAGCACGATCGATACAAGTGCACGATAGGCTGCGATCGGAATATATGGATGCGATTGAGCCATGCGATCAGACATGAAGAGACTTATGCACATAGGGCTCTGGTCAACGAACTGAATGATATGCCAGTTGTCCCTACAAGTCCCATAAGCCCCGGCCAAGCTGCATTGGACTTGCCTGAGTATTGCTCCTCCCCTCTGCCGCGCTCTTCACCTCCTTTGTATCCAGACGACGACATACCCGCTTTTCACACCTCGGCTGGCCCGTACCTACCGGAGGACAATCCGAATGAGATATTTGATGATTATAGCAGCCCGTACAATGCCCCAGTTCCTCTGCGCACAGAGTGTGAGGTTTCGGCCTTCGGAGAGGATGAAGAGCAGACGGGGTCGGATTCCGAGCCAGAGAATTTTGAAGGCGAAGGAGAGTACGGGGATGACGCAGAGAGTTTTCCAGCGGTCGAGGGAGGTTCCGCAGCTGGGGACAAGGCAAGAACTGGCACTGGCGGATCGAACGAGATGAATATTGGAACAGCAGAAGCGAGAGCAGACTTAGAAGATAAAAGTACGGCAACCGATTCGATCCAGACAAGGTTGGATGAAAATGTGGTCCATTCACAAGCAAGAAGAGCAGTAGCGGAGGCATACTTTGGGCCTTCAAGCGAGGTTGAAGACCTTACCGAAGCGTGGTCATTAATTGATGACTGGTGGCCGTGGGCCACGTGCGAGGTGTGTTTTAATTGACAATGCATCACGGTTTGGCACTGATATCTGAATAGGAAGCATTGCTCGACATCATGCACGCCTTTCCGCGGTCTGTGTTTTCGGAGACCGAGCTGGAAGCAACACTTTGGTTCACTTCAAAGTGCGGTGTTCAGGACCTACCCACCATTAGGCAGGTCAAATTTCACAGAGAACGTGTGCTGGAGCAGTGTGGGGTCAGCCCCAAGTTGATTGAAGGCAAGCACGGCAATTTATTTGCCTTGAACGACTTCGCAAAGATCATTGCGCATGTGAGCATTACTCTCTTCATTCAGCCTTCTAATTTACTGGTATTCTAGGAGATGGCCAACCCCCTTGTGCGGAAGCATATGCACTTCTTCGGCGAAGATGCAGGTCCCAAGCTCAAGGAAGCCTGGCAGGCCAATCGGTGGAAAGATGAAGTCAGTGCGAGTATTTCGGGGCCAATGGTCCGCCATGACGGAAAAGACTATTTTGTGAACGAGCCGGCTCTCGTAAACATTGGGCCTCTTGGCGAGTATTGTCCAGTGCTGCCTACGCGTTTTTTTCAGCGAAATGGTCAGGACTGGGCAAAAATACACTATCTCCGCCAACACCCGACTGGGGCAGTGGGCCATCGCAAGCGTGGCAGGTACGAGTCCATTACAGCTCCTTCTCTGCAATGGGCACAAGCATAAAACACAAGATATATATATTATATGAGATATCCAGCCAGTTGT